>CAOJBK011929571.1:0-16037 GCA_948294925.1 Codiaeum variegatum
TCCACTGGAGGTTTTTTTTATTTATTTTGGCAATAATTTAATTTCGTGGAACTCACAGAAACAACAAACAATTGCTAGATCTTCGACTGAATCTGAGTTTAAGGTTGTAGCTGAAGTTTAAGTGGAGTTGAAGTGGTTATGTAAGCTTTTTTATGAGCTAGGGATTCAATTTACACGTGCTCCTCATGTGTGGTGTGATAACTTGGTAGCAGTTTTTCTGCCTTCTAATCCAGTTTTTCAGGCTAGAACAAGACATGTGGAAGTGGATTTTCACTTTGTTCGACAACATGTGATGAACAATGAGTTAACAGTGGCATCCATTTCCTCTAGTGATCAATTGGCAGATATTCTGACAAAGCCATTAACTTCTGCCCATTTTTTACACTTACAGGACAAGTTTCGGCTTCTTTCCACTACGCCTTCTACTTGTGGGGGCGTGTCAGTAAGTGATAGAGTTTGTAGTTAAGTAAAACTTATAACTCTTAGTTGTCCATTAAGTTGTAAATTAGCTGTTAAATATTGGGTATATATCTTGCACTGCTTGTATTCTGTTACGTAATACTAGAATAATACACATAATTTCTGGCAATATTCCTATTCTAAGTGTAGTTAGTCATATTGCACAAATATTGATGCTACAACAATGCCAAAGACAAATATAATCATATTTAAAAGTTTATTTAGATAAATCTAGTTAAAATGAGGCAAATGATAATTCTCATTTATAGATAGATATTACTAATTCAAATTGAAGAATCAGAGAGTGTACAATCTACCTAAGTAGCTCTTTCACAAGATCATATTGACAAAGAGTAGAACAAAGTAAAATTTAAGAGGGCATTCAAAATTCGGATGAATTAAAGAAAAAGTATAGCTCCACTCTTACTTATGGTTTTAAAGTTTAAATATCCATGATAAAACAAAAAAAAAAATTCATCAATTTGAATAATTATGTTTGAATTATTTTTTTATTTTTCTTTTTTTTTAATAATTATTTTTTTACTTGTATGTACATTGTTGATCAATTAGTTTAATTTCAACTTTTATTAAAAAAATGTGTGATACAAAAGTACAAGTATATAATTTATAACCATATCATATCAATTGCATGTATGTAAATTGTTGATCAGTTAATAAAGCATAAACTCTAATTTTTATTTTCAAAAGTTACCATGTTTTTTTCTCATATTTTTGTGAGAATTACTCTTTAGCTACATTGTCAATTGACCTACATTTGAAAAAAAAAACAAAAGAAAGAAAATTCACATACATATAGAAGACTATTTGATTTTTTTTTTCATTTTGAATGTTTTGAAAGAAAACCCTCTACTAGGTTTGATCCACCGCCAGTCTAATGGCCTTTCTTCCTCTTCTGTTATCGGCTATTCATCCCCAAGCTCCTTCAAGTGCTACTCCAATTACAGTTGCACATCCTATTGGTACGAGTAGACTATCAGCGATTCAGCCAGCACCATCCTTTGCAGTAATCCTCCAAAAATTTGAGAACCAGTCCGACGAGAACCGATGTCAAACCCCCTCTGCTCCAGCTAAGATTCATGCCGCAACAACTTTAGTGGCACAGACTGTCTCGATTGTTTTCAATCGAGCAGATATTGTGATTCCACAATCAGCAGCCTGAGCTACTGGTCACCATTAGTAACCAATTATGTTCGCTGCAACGCCCAAACATTAGTTAACCCAAGAGAAAAATCTTCTTATGTTTCTGTTGTTAATCATGATATGCACTCTTGCAATGATAGTGAAATTAAAAACTGGGGGGTTTTATATCTATCAAGGTTTCACAGGATCTATATGATCTAAGAGTTAAGGAGTGCAGATTTTCCTTAATTGATAAGTTACTCTTTCAAAAGGTGGTGCATCGTATCGCCATGATATTTTTAAAAAGAAATTATCTTCAATTTAGGGACTGAAATCACAATGGAAGCTCATATCTTTAGGGAAGAGCTACTACCATCTTTTTTTTTTTTTTTGCACTCTTGTGATGAGCAAGATTACATTAGGACTAAGGATGCTATTAATCTTAAGCCTGGTGTTTTTGGGTATAATCATGGGAACTTGGATTTGATCCGGAGACTCATAAAACATCAACTGTACATGTTTGGGTTTGACTTCCATGGAAATTTTGGCATCCATACCTATCGACTCAAATTACTAAAGGTTTGGGGACCCACTAAAGATTGATTCTAAAGCATTAGACGGTGATTTTGGTCATTTCGTTGGGGTCTTAATTGATTTAGATCTTTCAGGCCCAATTCATGATTATTTGCATATTAAAACTAAGGAACAATCTCTTTGGATTGGTGTTCTTTATGAAAGACTACTTGCTTTTTTCTGTACTTGTTCCTTAATTACGCACATGGCTAATGCGCGTTGATATAATAGGCAATCTAATGAAGTGCCTAGACCCAAAGAGTGAACGCCTAAAAAGGCCAAAATTACTTCGAAACCATCAACCCGATGGACTCCAAGAAAGGAACAGCCCACTGTTCCATTATCAAATTTTTTTCAGGCTTTTGATGCTATTTTTAAGGTTAATCATATACAGGATCATGATGAGCATGACAACATAACTTTTGAAAATGACGAGTCCAACACACCTAGAGATTTGGGTGACCCTCCTGAGTATGATGGTTCATCTGGGTTATTTCAGATTAACAAAGGTAAAAGAGTTGCTTCAGAGTTATCTTTTGGGGATGATTACTTTTCATATTAGAATCCACTTACTATGACATGTTTTAATCCTACAAATAAATCATTGACGAATTTGTGTAATAAGCTAGAGGATATGACTCCTCTTGATATTGGTCATGATTATGTCTTAATAGATTATACTTTTAATAACTATATACAAGATTATATTAACAGAGATGAAATATTTTAGACTACAGTTTCAAACAAGAAAAAGAATATATATATTGACGTTTCACTCACCTATGTTCGACCAACTCAAATTAGGAAAAAATTATTATATTTTAGATTTTTTTTGATTAATTTTCTACTGTTTATTTTTTAGCTCATTGAGAGTGGATTTTATTTTATTTTATTTTTTTGTTTTTTTCCTTTAAGAAAACTGATTTTGACTTTTATTTTTTTTTTAAATACTATTCACCTAATTCTTAGGTATGTAAGATCCTTTCTGAAAATTAATTAAAAAAATACTATTAAATTAAGTAAATAAAGGAGCAAAATTAACTGAATAAAGGCGCCAAAAACAACAGACAAAACAAACGTTGTCAAGTAGTGGGTCCTCTGATTCAGACTGACAGCACCACACAAATCCAAAGTTTTCATTTTTATTTTTCTCTAAATAAAAATTTTCATTTGCATATTTTGGCTGAATTTTAAAATTTAAAAAATATATATGTATATTTTTGTAAAAAAAATAATTTTATTAATTTAATCTAATAATATATTAGTAAAAACAGATACAAAGCGGATAGAAACTATAAAAAGGAAAACCCAGTGAAAATAGTTTAGTGCATAATAAATCAATTAAAAATCAAAACGGCAACAATTTCTATGACGTGTGACGTGGGATCCAGTGGTGGTCCCACCCACCAAGCCTTAGCAACAGCAACAGGATGTCATGTCCTCTTGGAAAGCCAAAGCTCACCTGTCCCTCAGAAATGAAAGCTTACACTACTCTTTACAGTCTCTGTTTTTTTTTTTTTTGTTTTAAAGGCTTTAAGCACCATGGCTCACAAACCCACCATTGTTAAACAATAAAGCTCACACCTTTAGCTCTTCTTGAACCAAACCGAATAAAGGGTTCTCTTCTGCAACAAGCCTCTTCCCTTTTTTTTTCAAATTCCTTTTTCTTTAATCTTTAGACCTCCCAAAGAAGAAGGATATGATTTGTAAATAATTTTTCATAATTTTTTTAAAAGAGGTGGACCATTTTTGTGTTATTTCAATTCAATTCACTCATTTTTTGTGATTTATTGACTGCTACAAGTTTCTTTGAACCCCTGTTACTAAATTGTCTTTGTCTGTACAAAGTAACTGTTTAGTGTCTGTAGTGTTTTGGAAGTTCCTATTCGACAAGTTTCTTAATTGTATGGCTATTGAGGTATTTGGGTTTTTCTGGAAAAAATTAGGGATGTAAAAATTTGGGTTTTTTTTTTCTCTTGTTTTGCTTCTATTTTAGGATTTGAAGTTGGTTCTTTGTTTATTGGATTTTGACTTCAGTGAAAGGGTGAAATACAAGTTAATATGCACAATTTCAACTGAGTTTTGAAGCATTTTTTGAAGATTTTATCCTCTTTCTAGTAGGTATGTATTCATTTGTAAGTCATAATCATCTATTAGCAAATTTGAATAGAGCAAAAAAGAATTTTTTTTTTTTTCTTTTTTGTGGGTTTGAATTTGCTGTCTTATGTTTTTGTTGATTTTGAGAGGAAAAGGATAAGCAGTTTTTTTTTCAAGACAACTTGCTGGTTTTATTCGATTATGATTTCAAAAGTAGTGAAGCTGAAAGCATTATAGAGATATCTTAAGTGTGGTCCACTTGATAAAAGTCCTTATAATTAGTTGAGTAATAATTGCAATTCTGCAAAAGGAATGTCTAGTTTTCTATAAATTAGTAAATATCTATAGAAGTGTTTAATTTACTTGTGAATTTGTTTTTCCCAATCTGAAAAACTGTAGAGCTTCTGCTTGTGAAATTGCATCAATGGCTAAATCTCTAAGCTGCTATGCACTTCTAATACATATATAATGGGCATAAAGTAGTTATCTAGCTGCTGCGTTCCGATGGGAATATTGAAGCTAAAGCTTGTTTTCTACTGCTATGTTTTGCAGGTGTACCGCTTCTGTACATACCGTCAATGGCAAAGGCGTGCAAGTATTCTTCAATCATAACTTTCGTCGTCGTGTTACTTGTTTTAATCAAGCATTCAGAGCAACTACAAGCTTCTAAGAGTCAGTCCCTTTTAAGAATTCAGCGGCTTTTGAACTATCCAGATATTCTAAACAGTTGGAATGGCACCACCGATTTCTGCAATACAGACCCAAATTCAGCTGTAACTGTGGTTTGCTATGAGGATAGCATCACACAGCTTCATATCATTGGCGACAAAGGAACCCCTATGTTACCTAGGAACTTTTCAATTGAATCATTTTTTACCACACTTGTTACTCTTTCAGAATTGAAAGTCCTCACATTAGCTTCTCTAGGTTTATGGGGTCCATTGCCGAGTAAAATTTCCCGTTTGTCATCATTGGAGATACTGAACATGAGTTCAAATTTTCTGTATGATGCCATCCCTGAAGGTCTTCCATTACTATCTTACTTGCAGACTCTCCTTCTTGATGACAACATGTTTTCTGGGACATTGCCGCATTGGTTGGGTTCATTCCCACTTTTGGCTGTTTTGAGTTTGAGGAAGAACATGTTCAATGGATCCTTGCCAAGTTCACTAAGTAATTTGGAGAATCTGAGAGTTCTTGCACTGTCACAAAACTACTTTCGTGGAGAAGTGCCTGATTTTAGCAGTTTGACAAACCTTCAAGTGCTTGACTTGGAAGATAATGATTGTGGACCTCAGTTTCCTCAGCTTGGAAACAAGTTGGTGACTCTTGTACTAAGCAAGAACAATTTCAGAGATGGGCTTCCTTCTGAAGTGAGCTCTTATTATCAGCTCCAAAGGCTAGATCTCTCGAAAAATAAATTTGTGGGGCCATTCCCACCATCGTTGTTATCATTACCTTCTTTAACCTATTTGAACATTGCAGACAACAAGTTCACAGGAATGCTTTTTGAAAATCAATCATGCAGTGCAGACCTTGAATTTGTGGATTTATCCGCAAATCTTATAAGTGGAGACTTGCCCAAGTGCCTTCATTCTGTGTCCAAGGGAAAGTTGCAGTATGCTGAGAACTGTCTAGCAACTAGGGATCAAAATCAACATCCATCGTCTTTTTGTCGTAATGAAGCATTAGCTGTAGGGATTTTGCCTCGGAGGAAGAAAAAGAAAAAAGCTTCTATAATTATTGCATTGAGTGTAGTTGGAGGAATCATTGGAGGCATTGTGCTTGTTGGCTTGATTTTCTTGTTCTTTAGAAAGGTAAATGCCCGAAAGACAATCAAAAGACCTACAACAAGACTAATTTCAGAGAATGCAGCAGCTGGGTACCCCTCAAAGTTGCTCACAGACGCAAGTAAGAATCATCTCTCTTTAATCTCCATGCTCTATGTCATGTTCATGCATTCAACCAAGTGTGAATAAGATAGCCAATATGTAAGCGTGGGAAGAGCAATATATCTGACTGCTTGATTTTTGGCTAAACCTGCAGGATACATATCTCAAACAATGAAGCTTGGAGCGCTTGGTATTCCAGCTTATCGTACCTTTTCACTGGAGGAACTTGAGGAAGCTACAAACAACTTTGACACATCTGCTTTCATGGGAGAAGGTTCTCAAGGGCTGGTATGCCAATCTGGTGTAAGATAAACCTGAAATGAGTTTCATATTTTATGCTCACTAAAAAATACGGTAGTTTTGTGATGTTATGCTGCCTTTAGCACTAGTACAATCAATAACCATTAGTTTCATACTAGGCATGTTTGTGTTGCCATACCTTTTTTATCCTTTTCATTTACACAATGGCAAATGACTGAATAAGAGGACGGTTGGTTCTCTCTCAGACATTTTTTGGTAACTTCTGAATTTCCAATCCATCTGGCCATAAGATAGTTTTAGTGATTTGGCTTTCTCCTATCTAAAGTCAGTTTACCATTTGTTTTCTTCTTTCAGATGTACAGAGGTCGACTTACGAACGGGTCTGCTGTTGCTATTAGATGCCTAAAATTTAAAAAAAGATGCAGCACCCAAAACTTTATGCACCATATAGAGCTGATATCAAAACTCAGACATCGGCATTTGGTCAGTGCTCTAGGACACTGCTTTGAATGTTACTTGGATGATTCAAGCGTCAGCAGAATATTTATCGTATTTGAATGTGTACCAAATGGCACACTAAGGAGCTGGATCTCAGGTAATCCATAAAGTTTCTCAACTATTATTAGGACTTGTTTAAGAGTTTTTCAGCAGAAATCCCATTGTTAGAAAACTTTTCAAACTCAATATTTGATCCTCTGCGCACATTATTTATGTGAAGTAATGTTGTGATGAAAATGAGTGCAAGTCTTCTAATTTTTATCTGCATATATGGTCAAAGGCCAAGAGAATAAATTCATATTGCAACTCTACCATGAATAATTGTGAATCACACTTCCTGTAACTACTTTTGTGATTAAATAATATGCTTTTTGTGTAAGCAAATCATTGGTATCTTACCGTCTTTTACCAATTTTGGGGCAGAGCGACATGCCGTACTAAAACTTAACTCGACGCAAAGAATAGCAGCTGCAATAGGAGTAGCAAAGGGCATCCAGTTTTTGCATACAGGGATAGTGCCAGGTGTATATTCAAATAATCTGAAAATAACAGATGTTTTGCTGGATCAGAATCTTGTTGCAAAAATTAGTAGTTATAATCTACCCTTATTAGCAGAAAACGCAGGAAAGGTAATTTTCTCTTTATATAGCTTATTAGTTTATTTCCTCTAGGCCAAGACTAAAAGCTGCTTTTCAACTCAACTCTTCTTCCAGGTTGTCCGTGGAGAGTCTTCTGGTATATCCAGATCTACTAGCACTGGTACACGGTTAGTACTGACCTTTAACTTACTAGAAAAATTGAGTGCACTGTCATGTAAATAGTAGTTTGATCGAGACATTAGCCTACAAAAAGGCCTCGGAGGGATAGAGTATAAAGCTTCACTTTTGTGTGCATTTCGGCAATTTAAACAGTTCGAGGTTCTAACATCATGAAATCTTCTTTAAACGTCTAACAGGACAAATCAAGAAGAGAAAATTGATGTGTATGACTTTGGAGTAATATTGCTTGAAATTATTGTCGGAAGACCATTGAATTCTGGGAATGAAGTAGATATTCTTAAAGATCAGGTAAGGGCAATACTGCTCTTTTCAGCTCTTGTTCAACAGAACTTCACTGTTTCAGATAATTACAATTCAACATTACTGCATATTTTCGGCAGTTACAAGCAAGCATAACCAGTGACGTTGCTGCTCGAAGGAGCATAGTTGACCCAACTATTTACAAGGGCTGTTCAGATCAATCATTGAAGACAATGATGGAAGTTTGCATAAGGTGCTTACTCAAAGACCCTTCGGACAGACCTTCTATCGAGGATGTGCTGTGGAACTTACAGTTTGCAGCTCAAGTTCAGGATGGATGGCGGGTAGACTCCAGCGAAGGTTCTCCAACCTCGCCTTCACATACTCCAGCCCTACACTTTACCATTCATTAGCAGCAATTTTCAGGTTTCTATGCTTCAATCTCTTAAATGTACAAATGCATCTGATAAATCAAACATACCACACTGATAAATGCAGCAACAAACCTGGCTAGAAAGTTCTCCATTTTGGGATCTTTACCTTAAAAATCATTAAAAAGAACTTATCTTTGCAGGAAATGTCAGTTGCTACAGGAAAAGAGAAAGCAAACTAAAGAAAATGATAAAGACAGCTTTTTCCTCTAGGCAGTCTGTATATCGTAGATAATATGGGCATAAAGAAGTCCACAAAACAAAATTTCCCTGTCCTCTTCAAGTTCCTCCCTTTTCCTCTGTGAATGTTAAGGTAGTAATTTTCTGTAACATTCGAGGATTTTTAAACATGCCATTTTTTTCAAAGAAGGAAAATGGCAAGCTGTCCTCAAAATAGCAGCTCTAAATGATTCGTGGGCTGCCCATCATGTAGCAATATACATAAGCTTCTACTGAATGTTGTTTATAAGTAAATATCATGCCGCAACAATTTTCTAACTACTTTCATAAGAGCTATAATGTTCTTTTCAGAGCATTTTGTTGGAGCTGATACCATGTTCATTTCTTGTCTGCCATGGTTTTTGTGCAGTAGTTCGATTTGCTTATTGTTTTCATGACTGAAAAATCAAGCCAATGGAATTTATGGTGCCTGCTTTGATTATAACCCTGTAGTATTATGAGATCAACCATTGATCCTATGTTACTAAAGACCCATAAAACTGCCATTTTTTTTCATGCCAGTTAAAAAAACTGCCAATTCACTTGTGCCAATTGTCATCAATTTCTGGTGATTTTGATTTCATTTCAAAAATATTATTATTATTATTATGCAAGGGCCAGGCCAGACAAGAATAAAAATTTCTCAGAAGTACCCTTGTATTTCCCATAAACAATTTTTTTTTTCATAAAATGATAAATAAACTAACTGATTTTTCTGTGAAATCATGAATTTTAAGAGTTTTACTGATGCCATCAAATCCAATGGTGCAGACCTTTATTGGCAATTGCTTGAGGAACAAAATCAATCAGCTTTTTATCACAAACATTTCAAGAATTAATAAACCAATAGTATCTGACTGCAACATCCTTCCTATCGAGTCCTAAAAAAGACTAGCACACAGTCATATCAAAATGATTGAATTCCATTGCCAGGAGCAAAGGCAGCACATTGCCATTAACAAGTATCTGTCAAGGACATTGCAACTTCAACTACTACAAACGAGACTTTTATACACATCTTAAACAAGTCTTACATGAACGGTGATGAAAGAAGAATTAAGATAAAACATGGACAGATCCACAAGAAGTTTCAAATAGAGCTGTCTGAAAGGCAGAAATCAATTCACTTGAAGAAAATTCATCTAACAATGTCTGCTAAAGAACATTACAAAGTCAGGTACCTAGAATTTGTAGAAACAAACTTGAAGCCCACTTCACCAAATTTCCAGTCTTCCAGTAATAGAAGAGGTTGCTGGTGCTTTTTACTAGGTTCTCAGTCAGCAGTCCAGCTCTGTTCTACTATTTCACGCACTCTGCGGTTGTACTCCCGCTTATTTTCACTGAACATGCGAGCTGCCTCAGAGTTTGCAGGCGAGTTTGGGTTTGGATCACAGAGCAAGGACTGGTGAGGACATAGAAAAGTATCTCAATTTAGTAAATGCAAATCACTTGAAAAACATACAACAATATTCTCAAAAGAGGTAATCACATGAAAATCTAAATACAATCCCATGGATGCCATATGAACAAATGTGATGACTGGAAACCTATTTAAGAAATCAATTGCATATAAGTGTGCTAAAAGATCCACTATCAGTTATCGGCATCTTAAACACAATGCTGATCGTGGATCCACTTCACATCCAGACTTTAACTTTATGAATCCAAAAGCACAACAAAGAGCTCAGTTACATCTAACCATATTGACATTCGCCATTTTTTCAAATTAGACCTGAAAGCAATCCACAACTAAACAAAATTCCATATAAACATTTATGACTGCTGTATGATCCAACTGCCTAAAAACTGAGATAACTGGCTACTGTTTCTGTTACCCAAAATGCAATGACAAGAAAGTCTACTATCTAGAATCAATCTTCTTCTATACAAGAAGCCCTTGGCATGATTATAAAACTAAAGCATACAGGTGATGTTCACATCTAGTTTCTTCAGCATACATATTTCTTACTCCAACAAAATCTTTACACCTTAGAAATATCCTCTATCATCTATGAAATCCTCCTCAGCCACAAACCATGTAGATGACTGGTTGTAACTCTATTGAGATTTAAATAAAAATTCCAATGCATCTCATTTAAACCAAGTTATTGAAAATTTGAAAGTTGATCTAATAACATGAAAGCCATTATTAACTTTGCTCCCATTTGCAAAGGCTATTAAGAGAGACAATCCTAATAGAAACCTGTTTACAGCCTTTTTGCATTGACCATCTATCCTCAAAACCTAAAAATAAATTTTCTCATAATGAACTTCTCAGTTAATATTTGCCTTGAAGACTACTAGAAAGTTGTCTCAAAAATATGACCACATAAATTGACCAAAAATTAAAGGCATCGCAACAAGTCATTAACATGAAAAGACTATTCTTTCCTATAAAATATAAGTGAGAAAGACTAGTCAAACCTGGATAGAGGTAAGTATAGCAGCAACATCATATATGGGACTCCATTGATTTTGCAAGATATCTAAGCAAATGCTTCCATCTGCATATACTGATGAAATCCATTCAAAACCAAGTCAGAGATTTATATCAATTTCAATTCATCAAACAAAGGGGAAAAACAGAAAAAATAACAAGAAAAACCAAAATTTCCAAATAGCAAAAATACAATTGAAAAGAACATAAACAAGCAAACCAATCAAAGACATAAGCTTGAAATGAACATACTGTTTGGATGAAACATCCGTGAGACAAAACGAACAGTTGGAGGTTTGTTGGGATAATCCTCTGTGAATTGTAGAGTCAACTTAAACGTGCCTGAACAAAGAAAAGATTATCATGTATAATAATTGTAAATGGCCCTTCATAACATCTTCAAAAAGGGGGAAATAGAAGATGTAACTAAAACCCAATTGCACCATCAATCAAACACAAAAACCTAGAAACTCAATTATTAATTCAAGAACCATAATCCATCAAAGGCAAAAAAAAAAATGAAAAACATCAATTAATAATTTAAAATATAAATAGCAAGAATCAGAATCACACACCTCCATCCCAAGGAGTATCATCAGGCCTAAAAAACTCAGAAAAAAATTTGAAATTAGGAACAAATAAAAAAGAAAAATAGAGAAAAATAGAGAAATTAGAAGATAAATACCCGAAAATTACAGCGTTCCAGAGCATGATGTTGTTGTCTTGAGGAGCGCCACTGATGCCGGCGGGTGGATCTAACTGAAGCCTCTTGAAATCCCTCATCAGCCTCTTCCTCGCTGAAGTTGTCATCTTGTGTTACAGTTTCAGACTGGTGAGAGAAAGAGAGAGAGATCTGAACAAATCTATCAAAGATCCATCAGAGAGGAAAACAGAGAGGATTTTGCTGTTTTATGCGTGTCACAGAAATGAGATGGGCCCATAAGAGTACAGTGTATTTCTTTGTGTAAAGCAGGCCTTATACCGTACACCCGAGTTCAAATTTGAAATCCGACTCCACCACTAATTCTACTAATGTAATGTTATATGCAAATACATACTTACATAAATATTTTGATATAAATTTTTTTTTTATAATTTATTTAATAATTATATTTTATTTTAATTAATAAATTAATTTAAATAAAATTAAATTAATATTTTTGTAAATAAAGATAATAAAGAAAAAGATGATAAAAGAGTTATAATTGAAGTAAAAATATGAAAGTAATTTTTTTTTTCTTTTTATGGGACTATTTTCATTTAACGTAATTTGGATTTCAATATAAGAGTATTTCCTTTATATATTACTATAGATTAAAAACAATTTCTTCCTCTAACAATACATACATAACTAATTTTTTTCCCATATAAAAGTACTTATGAAAACCTCATCTCCTTCTCACTTTCTCAGCAAAACCAACTCACTTCTTAATTTCATAGAGAAAGATGAGGTAAGGACACTAGAAGTGTTGAATTGTGATGTAATAACAATAGAAGTTAGTATTATGATTTACTATGATGTAATAACAAAAGAAAAGCAAAAAGATAAGAATTACAAAAATAGACCTAAAGGATGACAAATGTCTCTCAATCTGGAGCTGATATCGCCACCAGCCACCAAACTCAGAGCTCTGGGGTGGCCTTCTATCCCAAATATAGGTTGAGTCATCACCTGGAACTCTAGGACCAAGAGTAGAATGGTATGTAGGTCTTAGCCGTCAACCGTCGCTCAAAAGAGGTGGAGATGTAGGTAGAAATTATCACTCCATTGAAACAGCAGCAACCACTAACGGCTGGATTAGGATTTTGCTTTGTGCAAAAAAAGGATAAGCTTTGTTTGAGAGATTGAGTCATGATCCTTCTAGAATTTCTCAACCCTTTATATAGGTTCTTAAAGGCAGTGGGATCCTGCCCTAGGGATCATGGAGTTGGACTTAGGCTTGAGATTATAGATTTGGGTTCATAAGCGCTTGGATCAGGTTTCTTTGAGATGAATTTGGGGCTTGAAGGAGTGGGTTGGGCCTATGGATTCATTCGACCTGAGATTAATGTGGGAGGACCCCTCGATGGGCATGGGCTGGTATTCTTGGCCAAAGGCTATGTGGGAAGGCCTTGGGCCTAAAATGGAGATGTAACAATCGGCCTGAAATGAATGAGGAGATCCCACCTTCTAGGCCTAGGCCGATCTCTTGGAACTCATCAGGGGTGAAGAAGGCCTCTTGCCTCTGTGCCTGGGGTCGATAATTGAAGAGCGAGACTTGGGAGGATGGACTTTGATTTCTTGGGCCGATCATAGCAAATTGGTTTGGGGCATAGGCTTTAGCCCAGGCATTGGGACATACTTTCAGACCCCTCGTTCTTCATGTCGGGCTTTGAAAATTGGGCCGGTATCAACAATGACATATCTAGTGATTGTGATGGTTGAGTGATAGATAAAGTCTTTGCTAGGGTTTGTTCCACTAAAAGACAATCTTATTATTTTTTGAAATTTTAGACCTCAGTGCTATTGGACTCTTCGAATTTTTTCTCAAATCATATTGGGTATGCTTTATGGTCAAAATCTAAATTTTAAAAAATTATTTGAATTGGACTTTAGTTTTTTTTTTTCTAAAAAATAATTTGTTAATTGTAACAGCTGGGTTTTAGCCTCGTTTAATTAATGATAGTAAAATTCTTTTCTTTGTGAAAAAAAAATTTAGATACTTGAACTAACATTATGATTAATAAATTATTAATCTAGTTATCTTTAGATTTATATTTATTATTATTTGTAATATAGAATAATTATATGTATAGGTAAAACTAAAAAAATAATATTAGTCTAGTCATTTAACTAATTTAACTAATAAAGAATCGGTAGAAAAAAAAACCCTATGCTCTCATTTAACGAATTCTTAGAGAAACACCCGCCTCCAACACTGTCGAATGACCGGAAAAAGAAGAAGGTGAGGATCAGAGGTTCGAATGACACCGTATCAGAGGATGAGATTAGGAAGGATTCCCCTAATGAATCATTCAAGGATAAACTTATGAAGCATGTTGGTTGTTAGGATGAATCTATGGACCCTAGCTCAGATGCTAAAGAGGAGAAGGGGAGGGAATCGACTAAAAAGACTGAGGATAATCAGGAGGGGAATGGCGGATTAAATTTGGGTGATATTTATCTTAAGCAAACAAACTTTGTGCCTAACAAGAAATGGTCTGGTGAGAAGATCATATTAGAAAAGAGGGATAATCTACCTGCAATATCATTTATTGAACATGCAAAAGAGATCCTAGTGAAACCTTAGCAATCATCAGTAGTAGTACATATGGTTGGTCACAATATCGGATACAAAGCGTTATGTAATAGGCTTTAAACATTATGGAACCCCAAAGCGAATTATAAGGTTATTGGCATTGAGAATGGGTACTTTTGTAGTCCGATTTGAGAGCAAATCTGGCTATCATCATGTGTTACTGGATGGTCCTTGGATAATGTACGGACATTATTTGAATACTCGTCCTTGGGATCTGAAGTTTGATACTAGAAATTTGTGCTCCACGTCTTTGGTGGCTTGGGTACACTTTCTAGGAATGGCGCTGCATTTTTACCATAAGAAGGTTCTCACAACTATAGCCAATTTAATAGGAAAATTCTTGTGTATTGATTATAATATGGTAGAGAATCATAGAGGCAAGTATGTGAGGGTTGCTGTTGAGATCGGTGTTACTAAGCCCCTCTGTTCAAAGTTTATTATAGATGGGAAGCTTCAATCTGTTGAGTATGAGAACTTGCCTAGTATTTGTTACGGGTGTGGATTCTTTGGTCATATTGTGGATAATTGCCCCAAGAAAAAAGATGGAGATAACAATATGAATATTGATCAATGCAAGGGAATGAACAATTCTAGCCAAACAGCACAAATTGTGATAGTAGAGGTGACTAAAGAGAAAGGACAAGCCATTAAAGATGATGATTTTAGGGAGTGGATGCATACTCTATGATGCATCAGAAAAACTAATAATAAGTGTGGAGGAGGAAATTCTGGTACAAAAGCTCATTTAGGGGAGAACATGGCTACTAGGGGTAGATTTAGAGCTCTAAATGAGGAGAAGGAGGACAAGGAAGATGCAGATTTCATCCCTGAGACTGCTGAGAAAGATCAAAATCAGAGAGAACCAACAGCTGGAGGAGAGGTGGATGGTAATCAAAGGGATCATAACAATAGAACTAAGCACCAGGCTAAAGGGAAACACAAGAAAGTGATAGAGTTGGATCTTTTATGGGATGAAATGGCAAAATTTCAAATAAGTTAGGGGAGTGGTCTTAAAAGGTAAATGGCAACATTTTGTAGAAAGGTCCTAAGCCTAATTCCAGTGTCGTTTTGAAGAAGCATATTGATAATGAATTGAATAAAGGTTCTAAGCCTAATTTCAGTGTCGTTTTGAAGCATCATAATTAAAACACTTGCATCTCAACCCTCTGCTCCTAATTCCAATTTTGTCAAGACCTCTAATCCTCCTTCGGCTCTCCCTCTTCTTCTTTCCTCTAGACGTACTCTTTATAAAGAGAAGCACACTGTAGTTGTGTTGGAAGCTCCCCAACATTAGAAGCCTGATTTGATAGGGATGGAAAATATCAATCCTAACCTTCATAAGGATGAATTATTAGTTAAAAAGCCTCCTGATAAGAATCTAGCTCTTGGATTTCGAGTTGGAAAACACTTAAATGCTAAGGTGGCTTTAGCCTCTCATCAATA
Source organism: Codiaeum variegatum (assembly GCA_948294925.1). Classification (NCBI taxonomy): domain Eukaryota; kingdom Viridiplantae; phylum Streptophyta; class Magnoliopsida; order Malpighiales; family Euphorbiaceae; genus Codiaeum; species Codiaeum variegatum. The sequence goes on from CAOJBK011929571.1 coordinate 15,769, forward strand.
TAAAATGACATTGCTAGTCGAGCAGAGTCAGATGTTTGATAGGAAAGGAGATAGAAAGAAGGGTGCCATGGATTCGGATGACATTCTTCCATCTGAAGAGGATTTAAATAAAGAGAATGCAAGGGTTTAAATTGATAGGGAATCAGTTGAGGACCCTGAGGATGATATTAAGGATTTTGACCAGCAAGATGAAGAATGTCTTGATCCCTTTATGACACCATGATAAGTCACTCCTCTTTACTCTTTGTTGTTTATGTTTATTATGGATT
>CAOJBK011929582.1:0-12287 GCA_948294925.1 Codiaeum variegatum
CATCCGATCTGCAATCTCATCAATTCGCGCCTCAAAGCGATGGAATCTGCGATCGACTTGATCAAAGTGTTCCTGTAGACGTTGCTCCAATCGTCGCAACGCTGCACCCACAGGGGCGCCGATCTCCTGAACATCGTCAGGAAGACCACCAACATCTCCACCAGTCGCCATAGCTCTGATACCACCTGACGCAGGGAAGAGTGCAAAGAAAAACACACAGATGCGTAAAAACGCCGAAAAACTGAATTATTTCTGAATTGAATAAAAACTGCCCAAAATATCCCTACTAACACATATTTATATTAGGAAAAGTCCAAACACTAAACGGAAAAGGAAAACATTAAAAAAAACATAACAAAAGATAACTTGCAGTCTAAGTGAAATAGTAAAACCCAATTTCGGAGCCCAAGCCGATCGAATTTGGCCAAAACAGGGCGGACCTCATGGCAAAGCCATGAATTTTGCTCGCGAGCTCGTTTCCAATAAGAAAACCCATAAAATTCGCCAAAATCCGACACTTCAGACTTTTTGCCGCAAAACTGCCGAACGGGTCAAAATGGCCGAACGGGCCCTAAACTGCCGAATGGGCCTCCGCATCAAGTTTGCATAATAACTCAAAATGATTTAACAAGTCACAAACCTAACAAAATCAAATCGGATACAACAAACACCATGGATTTGTAATAGGCAAACAAATAGTTTCCACACAAAAAATAAATGAAGCCATCATAATAAACAAAGGAACCATAACAACAATCTCAAATTACAAAAATAGAGATTTTACCTCTATTGAAGAAAATTGAAAGACCCAATTCTAAAGAGCTAAAAGACATTATTTACCCAATTTAACGGACTCGTTTAGTTTTGGAGTAATGGATTGTGTTTATTTATGTTATAAAACTATTTTTATGAAATAAAAGAAAATAACAAGTGAAAAATTTTCTAGGCATTGGAGGGAAAAAATTTAGCCAAATTTTTAGGTGGGAAAAGTAGTGCCACTTTGATTTTTTAGGTTTTATTTCTATTGCAACACTTCTGTTTTAGAGAAAAAGTAACACTATTCTATAGTGTTGAATTAAATCCAATATAATGTAATATTTTTAATAAAGTGATACATTGTTTGCCGTAAAATATATTAACAAATAATGACCGCAAGTATAAGGGCTATTATAGCACAGAATAAGAACCCAAGGTTGTACTCTCAATGACCGATTATTATGGTTTGTTAAGTTTTATTAATTTGTTACTTAAAATGCAATTAAAAGTAAAAGAGAATTTTGATTTTGATTTAGAAGTAACTAAACAATTAAATTAAAAAGCAAGCAAACAATGAGTGTGAGTATGCAATGATATGAACAAGTTTAGAGAAGTTGACAATCCATAGTCTATCTTTTATGAAATTAAACTGTTAATTTTATTAATTAAGTTTAATTATCCAATGTTCAATACAATCATTCACCTAGAGCTTACCCTAGTCTAGCTATTGCATTCATATATATAATGTAGAAAAAACATGCATCAATCAAAAGATTTAAGACTAAAACTTATGAACCCAATTCGTTTTAGAACCTCAATTGAATAATTCTAAGTTTAGACTTTCACTCTCGCTCCATCGTCAAAACCCTAATTAAACTAATTGGTGATCAAACAATTGTTTATAATCATTAATTAAATTCAATCAAGCAAAAGTTAAACCTAATAATAAACTTACAACAATTAATCATACCAATACTACTTTATGTTTCAATCTCTAGATAAAAATGAATTTAGTTTATGATTGATTTAGAACTCAAGAAATTCACAATAATTCTTAGAGAAATCATGCTTATTACACTTAATTCAAAGAAAACTCATAATTAAAACAATTAAGTTAAGAGTAAACCTCAATTAAAAGTAGAAAAACCCAATCTTTTTAGAGAAATTCAACTTCAATCTTCAATAAGAACTAAATTGTTGAAAAACTAAAGAAAATATTTTTAAAAAAAAACAATTAAAACAATTCTCTGTTTAGTACAACTAAGAATCTCTTCCTCAGCTATCCTCCAATCTCTCCTCTAATCCCCTTCCCTCAAAATTAAATTTTAAAACCCTCAATATAGTGTATCCTTGAGGTTTAGGATAAAACTATAAGTAGGAAACCTCTTAAAATATTCTAAAAGTTCCTAAATTGAGTTCGACATGAATTCTAATAAAAATACGAAATAAATAAACTTAAAACTAGTACTAAAAATGTCACTGGTAAAAACATATGGATTATGGGACAATTTTAGGCTAGAAAATGATTGAATTAGACTTTGTAGTCTTCAAAAGAGTTTTAGATCTTTCTTTCAACTTTCTAATGGTACCTTACACACCTTAAACGAACTTTGTAGCTCAAGTTATGCTCAAAATACTAAAAATTGTCAAAGTTATCAGATTTTTGTTGCGATGCACAGCCCATGCGTTACCCCGTGCTACTTACTATTTCTCTTGATTTCAGGCTCAATTCTTCATAGAAAAGCATACGGGTCACTGTAGGGCCATATGGTGGTTCTGCATGGCCCATGCCATCTAAAAATGATTCAAAACCCTCCAAATCTTTCTCCAAGTGATTTCATTAGCTGAGGAACTCCGTCTTTAGATCAAATAACTCCTTTTTTGTATAATTTCTTGACTTTCTCTAAAATTCACTTAACAAACACATTAAGTACAATTTTGGGATAAAAATAAACTCAAATAATAGGAAAAAATATGTAAAATTATGCACAAAACTACTCCCTCACATTTAAGCTTTTACTTGCCCTCAAGCAAAACAAAACAATGACAATGATTAGATAACTTAACTTTTCAATCAAGTTATGTAAAATAAATTTGCAAATTTCTAATCCAAATATTAAAATAAATCAAAGTCAAAATTTACTTAATCAATTAACTAAGTTTTAAACTTAGAACCAAATTTTAAAAATTTTAATGACATTATAGCAAAACCAAGCATCAAAATTCGAGTTAAATGAACAAGCAAACTTCTTTTTATGCAACAAAGTCAAAATTAGGCAAATAAAGGTTTTCATACTAAGGAATTAACTCAATCTTTTTGAAAATAACATACATATCATGTAAATTGAAACTTTAAGCACGTGCGCTTTTTTTTCTTTTCATTCACATCAAGGATCCCGAATTAACTGATTTTGTCATTAGTCTTTTGATGCAAAGGTAAACACTTTATGGTTCTGACCCTTGGTTAATCAGCTTACCACTTACATTAGCCGACTACTAGTACTATTCATAGTTCTCTTTAGATTTATTTCACTTTGCGCAAAACAGGAACCAGCAGAATGTGAAATTATTTTCAAAGTTCCTTGTTTCTTTTTTTTAGTGCAAACTTTCAATTTATTCACAATCTATGCATGTTATATCAAAAAGACATCATTAAACTCCTAAGATTACTAAGATATTTTTCCAAATCTTCAAATCCATTCAAATCCACATGCTTAAAAAATTAACAAGAATTGTAAATTTTAATGATGCAATAATATCAATAAAACTCTTTACTTTTAAATTCTAAATTCAAAACTCGGTAATAAACTACGAAAATTAAAACATTGACCTATAAGAATAGCCAAATTTCAAAAAAAAATTGACAAAAAATGCAGCTCAATCAAGATTATCAAATCATCACCTCATAGTCAAAATTTATTTTTGCTTGAGTTCAAACTAATCAACAATTCAAGGAAATAAAGAAAAATAGGCACAAACTTTTCCCTCCCACACTTATTTCACATATTGTCCCCAATGTGTTGAAACGAAAAACATAAAGAAAGGGAAAAAGAAAAACTTGCCTTTGTTGTCTTTTTCAAAATCTTGTGATGATTATGCAAATAATGTGTGTGTGTATTGGCAATGATTAGAGAGAAAAGAACAACAAAAATTATGAATTTTAGTGTTTATTAATGTCCTTGCTAAATTATGAATTTTTGTGAGGGTTCATTTTTGCAAAATTTTTATGTTTTAAAAACAACACTAAAAGCACATTTTTAGACTAAGGCGCACGGGGCAATTTAACTGTACATGGCTCCGTGCACGTGTTGAATAAATAGTGCCGCCTTTTTAAAATTCAAGCAGAGAGATGCACAGGTAATTTTTATTCGGCATGGCCCTGTGCATGTATATGATCCCTCCGTTCCAATCTTTATTTGTAAGAGACTTTAAGGAAAATTTTTCAATTTTTACGTATCACTTACCACACACTTGTATACCTATTTTATCTCCCTAAGCACCATAAATTCCTACAAAATCACAACTCAAACACAAACATACTCATGCATTATCTATTGACAATTGAACTAAAAATAAAAAATTAAAAAGAAAAACAAAATAGCAAACAATTTCAATCAGTGAGTTGCCTCCCACCCAGTGCTTCTTTAACGTCGTCTTAGCTGGATGTTAAGATAGGATCAACCTACCTCCGAGGAGTTAAACCTCTCACCATGGAATCCAAATTTATTACATTTAAAACAAGACATTCCTTGTCTTCCACTCCAGCATCCTTACAAATAAGACTTAACAACAGACTTAGGTAACCGAATAAGATTACCTTTTTCATTCAATATTTTCTTCTTCTTCTTACCATTCTTGCATGTTTCTAGCTTGTTTTTTCTTTGGCATCCATCCTTCCCTTCAATACTTGGTATTCTAACAAACTCTTAAGTTGGTCCATCCTTCATCTTAATTTAAGGAAAAATCTTAGCTTGAGCAAAAGGTTTAGGCTTTATAATTTCCTGCACAACACAACTCTCCAAAGAAACATTATTAACCATATTATTATTATCATTAAATGGTTTAGGATCAATAATGGTTTCGCATAATTTAACTTATTAATGTGAAAAGGTGTGTGTATGATTCTTTAGTAATTGAAAAATAATATGATCATTACCCACTCTTAAAGTCAATTTTCCCTTTTAGACATCTATAATAGCTCTAGCAGTTGCTAAAAATGGTCTACCTAAGATAAGTGAGTTTTCAACACTTTCATCCATATCAACCACCACAAAATCAACTAGAAAGATAAATTTTCCAACCTAAATCAACACATCCTCAACTATCTCCTTAGGATGAATAATAGATTTATCAGCTAATTCAATTGTGAGATGTGTTAGTTTAGGTTCTTCTAAACCTAAATCCTTAAGACTTTGAGTGGTATAATACTTACACTTGCCCATAAATCATCTATTGCTTTCTTAATATTTAAACTACCTAAAGGATAAGGAAAAGTAAAACTTCCGAGATCTTTAAGCTTTTGATGTAGCTTAGTACAATTGTAAGAGCTTTCTTCAGATAATTGCACAATGGACACCTCCTCCAATTTCTCTTTCTTCTTAAGCAAATCATCCAATGCTTTCACATAGTTAGGCATCTGGATCAAAGATCTAACAAAAGTCATATTTATATGTAATTTCTTAAATAGATAAAAAAAATCTTACCTAGCTAGGTTTCCAACTGATTTTTCATTAGATATGCAGTAAACGGAGCAGGAGGTGCATACTTTGATAACTACAATTATGAATCTATGCACTCCTCCTTTTTCTCTACCAACTTTTCCACTTGCTTAACCTCAACTTCTGCCATTACCTCTTCTTTTTCATCATGATCCATTTGAATGACTGGAAATAGCTTTAGCTTGCTCAAGTTGGCTAGGTAGCCTACCCCTTTAGTTTATTTGTAGTTGATTTGTTACTTGACCAACTTGAGTTTCAATTCTCATTACCAATGCCTCAAGTGAATCCAATCTATTATTTGTGGCTTCTTAATCTTGAGTACTAACTTGAATAAAGGCGTTCAAGCTAGTTTCTAAAATAGATAACCTTTTTCCAAAATTAGAATACCCATATTGGTGTTGTTGTAGCCCCAACCAAAATTGGGGTGATTTCTCCAACCCTAATTATATGAATTAGAATAAGGATTATTTTGAACACTTAGTTGGAATCCATTTAAGACTTGAGCTTCCTCTAGCTCTCTTGAAACAAGATCAAAACTGGAAGGACATACATTCGCACTATGTCCAACGACACCACATACCCGGCATACTTGTTGAACTTTAGTGGGTGAATTTCCATTCCTTTTTAGCACTCAACTTGGAGAGTGAGCTCATCTATTTGCATTACCATATCTTTGCTATGTAAAACTTCATGTTCAATGGCTCACCTACCCCTCACACTCTTTTACTAAGAATTAGTTCCAAGCATATCAAAAAGTCTAAAAGCCTCATTGAGGGTTACCTCAATCATAGAACCTCCAATTGTGTTATCAATTATCCCTTGGTTTTGGTAGTTCAACCCACCATAAAAAAAACTTATTTAGTAATTGCAAAGGATAATGATGATGTGGGCATTGGATTTGCAATAGCTTGAAGCATTCCCATGCCTCATAGAAAGGTTCTCCTTCCAGCTGAGTAAAAGTAGCAATCCTTGAATGTAAGTGGGCTATCTTTTGGTGGGAGTAAAATTTTTGCATAAATTTAGAGTAAATCTCTTCCCACATAGTCAATAAAATAAGAGGCAATGTCATTAACCAAGTCTTAGCAGCATCTTTCAAAGTATAAAGAAAACACCTCATCTGTAATTGATCCTTGATCAGACCTTAAAGGGGAATGGTCTGAATAATAGAATATAAATCCCTTATAAAATTCAAAGGATTCTCATTTGCCACCCCATAGAACGAAGCCAGCATGTTATAGTGAATAGATTTTAGTTCATAATTTCTAGAAGCCATGTCTAAACGGATGTAAGAAGTAGCCATACTAATAATTGTCTTAGCAAATTCCTTCTTCAGTCTTCTATTGTTAGCCATGATTCTTAGTGGATTTGGTTTTCCACTTCTATCCTGCACACGTTATTAACAAAAAGGAAGAATATCTCATTCAAGAGATCTTCTTCAATTCGTAAAACATGAAAAATAAAATAAAACAGTAAACTAAAAATTAAAGAAAGAAATAAAGCAATAACGCCTAGCAAAGCATTTTAAATCAGTCCCCGCCAATAACGCCAAAAACATATTCGACTCAAAATATATACTAACAAATAGCTACCGGAAGTATATGGGCTATTGTAGTACAGGATGGGAACTCAAGGTCATACTCTCAAGGACTGATTATTATAATTTGTTAAGCTTTATGAGTTTGTTTCTTAAGAAACAATTAAAGTAAAAAGGATTTTGATTTGAAAAGTAAATAAACAATTAAATTAAAAAGCAAGCAAATAATGAATATGAGTACACAATGATATGAATAAGTCTATCTTTCATGATATTAAATTGTTAATTTTATTAATTAAGTTTAAGTATCCAATGTTCAAAATAAACATTGAGCTAGAGCTTATCATAGTCTAGCTATTGCATTCATAGATGTAATCTAGAGAAAACTTGCATCAATTAAAGGATTTAAGACTAAAACTTATGAACCCAATTTGTTTTAGAATCTCAATTAAATAATTATGAGTTTAGACTTCCACTCTCGCTCCATCGTCCAAACCTTAATTAAACTAATTGGTGATCAAGCAATTGTTAATAATTGTTAATTAAATTCAATTAAGCAAAAGTTAAACCTAATAATAAACTTAACAGTAATTAATCATATCAAGACTATTTCATGCTTCAATCTCTATACAAAAAAGATTTTAGTACATGATTGATTTAGTGCTCAACAAATTCACAAGAATTCATAGAGAAATCATGCTTAATACCTTTAACGCAAAAAAAAAAAAAAAAAAAAAAAAACTAGAATTAAAGCAATTAAGTGAAGAATAAACATCAATTAAAAATAGAAAAATCCAATCACCTTGAAAAAAATTCAACTTCTATCTTCAACAAGAATTAAATTGATGAAAAATTAAAGAAAACAATGAAAAATAATTAAAACTATTTTTTTGTTTAGTACGACTGAGAATCTCCTCCTCTGCTCTCCTCTAATCCCCTTCTCTCAAAATTAAGTTTTAAAATCCTTTTTTATAGTGTATCCTTAAGGGCTAGGGTGAAACTTTCAGTAAGAAACCTCTTAAAACAACCTAAAAGTTCCTAAATTGAGTTAGACAATAATTCTAATCAAAATAGGAAATAAATAGCTCAAAACTCATAATAAAAATTGTCCTGGTAAAAAAATTTGGATTGCGGGACAATTTTGGGCCAGAAAATAATGGAATTAGACTTTACGTCTTCATAAAAGTTTTAGATCTTTCTCATAGCTTTCCAACGGTACCTTACGCACCTCAAACAAATATTTGTAGCTAAGATTATGCTCAAAATACTAAAAAGTTTCAAAACTGTTAGATTTTTGTTGCGACGCACACCCTGTGCCACTTAGTGTTTCTCACAATTTCAGGCTTAATTCTTCACAATAAAGTACACGAGTCACTGCACGGCTCCATGGTGGTTTTGCATGGCCCTGCCATCTAAAATGCTTCAAAACCCTCCAAAAACACTGCAAATCTTTCTCCAAGTGATTTCATTCGCTCAGGAACTCGGTCTTTCGATCAAATACTCTGTTTTCGCATAATTTCCTGACATTCTCTAAAAATCACTTAATAAACACATTGAATACAATTTTTGGAATAAAAATAAACTCAAATAATAAGGAAAAAATATAAAATTATGCACAAAATATACAATAGAATCTAATTTCAACTTTTTATACATAATGTTGTACTAGACTAAAATTTTCATATCAAAAACACTTATTTTATTACATTACAGCTAATTAATATAAATCATACAAATAAATAAAAAAGACTTACAAGTAATGGTCTCTGTGACAATTAATCATACTTTTATTTTGGACATTAGACGTCTATCTAGGTTTTTTTCAAAGACCTTTCTTTTTCTTTATTTATTATTAAATAAATTATCCCCATAATACAAGAAAGAATAAAAACTGTCATAATTTAAAATTACCAGGTTTTGAATTTGGCTCATGCTTGGAAACAAATTTTAAAAAAATGATAAATTACTATTTAGTCCCTAAGTTATGATCAAATTCACTACTTAGTCCTCCTATTATGGAAAATGACATAGGAGATCCTTAAAGTTTGGTCAAATTAACTATTTAGTTCATCTGTCTCTTATTTTCAAGGTTTTTCGTAAGTTGACCACTTTTACAATAACGTACAAGAAGATATGAGTATAACCATATAACAACCGTTGAAAATAGAGGTTGGTAAGAGGTCGAACCCACGCCTGACAAATTTTGTTGAAAATTTTTATTTCACGTTTGTTTGATATCCTACTGACCGTTGTTTTCAATGATTATTATACAGTTGGACTTCTCTTTCCTTGTATGTTATTGTAAAAGTGACTGACTTTTGAAAAACCTTAAAAATAAGAAATGAAGAAACTAAATAGTTAATTTGATCAAACCTTAGGGACCTGTCATGTCGTTTTCCATAATCGGGAGACTAAGTAGTGAATTTGACCATAACATAGGGATTAAATAGCAAATTTTCCTTAAAAAATTAATAAAGTCAAATTAACAAAAAAATTAATAAAGTCAAACCTAGGGACTTGACTTAGCAAGTATGTGGCTTCTCTCGTTAAGAAGAGACATTGCTTTGATAAGGATTTGATCCTCCTTCATACAGAGGAACCTTACGTTAGCTAGAATTTGGCTCTCCTCCTTAAGGAAAGACCTTTTCTTAGCATGTATTTAACCCTTCTCCTTGAAAAAGGACTTTGTCTTAGTAAGAATTTTTACTATCAGAGAAACATTAAATTTGAAAATAGGTTGAAGATCTATCTTTTTCATTCATTGATAATACATTATGAGGTGTTAAACATTCCAAGCGTGGGGAATGTCTTGATCACTTATAGTTACAAGTTTGTATATGGCTAGTTCTATGACCCTTTCTACTCTGAACTGACCTTTCTAGTTAAGAGCTAACTTGTCAATACCTGCTTTCTTTCTCGTAACCTTCAAACTCCTTATGATCAAGTCCCCTTCTTTGAACACTCTTGCCCTAACCTTCTTATTCAAGTACATGGCAGTTTTTTTTATAGGTTTTTTGTCTATTCATTATATGGTTTTTTATTTCCATTGTGAGGTTTGAATAAATTCTTTTGAGGGCTTCATTACTTACTTCATCACAGAAGTTGACTCTAGTAGTTGGATATCCTATATCCACGAGTAGGGGTGTCAAAATGGGATAGCAGGTCACATTCGTGTCGGATTAATCCATTTAGATGACACAATTAACATCAACACGAACATAACCTGTTTATTAATCATGTCAATATTTCTAACCCTAACATGACATAGAAAATAAACGGGTAACCTGAACACAATACGTGTAACCCATTTATTTAAATGGGTCATATACAAGTCATAAATCCAAATACAACCCCTTTAATAAATATAACACAAATATAAAATAATTGATTTTAGTTAAAAATTTAACATTTTAATAACATTTATAAATTGGGATAATGATAAGTTTGGTGCCTGAACTTGGCACGATTATTCAATTGAGTGCTTGAACTTACATATAATTTAATTGAGTACCTGAAATTGGTAAAAAGTTCCATTTCACTGCTTTTGTAGGTTAAAAATCGATAGACAATTTTAATTAATGAGGTGGCACAAGCTTATTGGTTGGTAAATTAATAATAACAATTTTTTGATAAAATTATTAATAACAATTATTTGAAATAAAATTATTGATGGTACTTGAAATAATAATAATTACAAAAAAAAAACAAAAGGGATCATCTTCAACCCTTAAACAAAACAATCACTGCCCCTTCTTCCATCTCTGTCGAAAACCACTATACACGCTGCCACCTTCTCCATAATTATAGGCCACCAACCACGGAAACCTAGATAACACCTTTAACCTCCCACCATCTCTTTAAATCCAAACATAAAAAGGAAAAATCGCATGTAAATCAAAATCCAAAAATACTAATCCTCATCATAAAAAATCCCAACTCACCTTCTAACCACCTAGGCCCTAGCTACCCAATTCTAATCAGAAAATACCAAGCCGCCTTTAGAAATTCCGAGAATCGAAAAAATACAGGGAAAGGGAGGGGAAAGATAGATTGCTCAATTTTGTGTTCTTCAACCACCAATTGGCAAAATTGTTGTTGTCATTCAGGAACCCAAGCTATGACAATCTCCAAGAAAGTGATGATGGCAGTAAAGTTCAAATCGCGACACTTTCATGGGTTTTGATTTCTGGTATATTTAGTTGAAATTAATGGCGAATTTCATGGATATTGGTGGTAGATGATTATGGAGATTTAGTAGTCAATTTTGTTAGGTAGATAGACAAATCAATTGGGCTTAGTTTAGGGCTCGTCAGAGTTGCATTGGTGGTGTTGAAGGGATTTGTGACTTTGGAATTTTAAGGTTTGGCAGTTGTGTAGTGAAGGTTGAAGAAGATGATATATTATTATTATTATTATTATTATTATTATTATTATTATTATTAGTGTTTAGGTTATTATTATTAATAATAATTTTTTTTGAAACCATTATAATTTTATTATTATTAAAGTTATTATTATTATTTGTTTTTTGAAAAAAATTATTATTATATCATTATTTACTTTATTAATTTTTATTATTATTTTAAATTTTATTATTACTACTTTTATTATTTCTTTAAATTTTAGTATTATTAATTATCAATCATTAATTTAACAACCAATAAGCTTGTGTCACCTGGTCAGAATTTGTGATTGAGTGATATTTCTTATTGTATGTTTCCTTAATAGTATCAAATACAAGATGAGTATGTATAATACAAAGGTAAAATAAATCAGCTAATAGATAATAACAAATATTCAAACTTATTCAAACATATTCAAACTATTCAAATTATTCAAATTCAAACAGCAGTGATTATCTTCAATACCACCGCTCAAGCTAATGGTGAAATACGGTGTAACCGAAGCTTGTCGAAGATGAAATTAAAGGATTGCTTGGGAAGCAGTTTTGTAAGTATATCTGCTAGTTGATCCTTAGAAGAAATGGAGCTGACCTGAAGACATTTGGCTTGCACTAATTCGCGAATAAAATGAAAATCACATTCTATATGTCTTGTGCGCGCACTGAAAACAGAGTTAGTGGAGAGGAAGACAGCACCAAGATTATCACACCATATTTGCGAAATGCGTGAAGAATAAATACCAAGATCAGAAAGAAGAGCTTGCAGCCATTTGATATCAGATGCTGCATTTGCAGCAACTCTAAATTCAGATTCCGTTGAAGACCTTGCAACTGTATTTTGTTTTTTTTAAGACCAGCTGATGAGATTTGGACCAAG
>CAOJBK011930244.1:0-14596 GCA_948294925.1 Codiaeum variegatum
GATCTGTTATATGATGATAATTCTAAGGCAATACAGATTTTAAAATTTCATATTTTTCTTTATCAGAAAACAGTCCATCATTCCACTAAATCTTTTGCACATTTTTGTTAAATTTTGTTATTGTTATTATAAATTCACCCTTTCTACCTTGCGGACGTGTAGAAAAAGGAGGACGAAAACATCTATTCAATTAGTCTATCATTCTATTAGCCTCCACTATCTATTCTGAATTCCTAATGACCTTTGGCGTCATAAGGAAGCGAACCATTTTTCTGAAACAATATTTTTCATTAAAATGTATATAACTTCATATTTTTTTTTAAAATTTTATCAAAAATTATTTAAATATATCTACTAAACTCACCTAATACATTTTCCTAAATTCATCACAAGACAATCATTATATCAAATTTCACACAAATATTCATATTTTAACATCTACTCATATTAATCTAAACAATTTTCTTAAAATAATTACACAAAAATAAAAAAAATAAATAATATTTACACAAAAATTACTACAAAGTGAATTTCATACTAACTTTCATAAAAAAAATTCCGAAAAAATATTTCTTGATATTTTCATAAAAAAATTATAAATAATAAACACTATCAACATTAAAATACTATTACACATAAATTACTATAAAATGAATTTCACACTAATTTTCACAAAAAAAATTCAAAAAAATTTTTTTCTTAATATTTCCATAAATAAATTATAAATAATAAACACTATTACACAACAATTACTACAAAAAGAATTTCACATTAATTTTAATAAAAAATTCCAATAAATTATTTCTCTTAATATTTTCGTACAAAAATTACTACAAAATGAATTTCACACTAATTTTCACAAAAAAAATTCCAAAAAAAAATATTTTTCTTAATATTTTCATAAAAAATTATAAATAATAAACACTATTACACAAAAATTACTACAAAATGAATTTCACACTAATTTTTATAAAAAAAATTCCAAAAAAAATATCTATCTTGATATTTTCATAAAAAAATCATAAATAATAAACACTATCAACATTAAAACACTATTATACATAAATTACTACAAAATAAATTTCACACTAATTTTCACAAAAAAAAATTTCAAAAATATATTTTTCTTAATATTTTCAAAAATAAATTATAAATAATAAACACTATTACACAAAAATTGCCACAAAAAGAATTTCACACTAATTTTCAAAAAAAAAAAATTCCAATAAATTATTTCTCTTAATATTTTTGTACAAAAATTACTACAAAATGAATTTCATACTAATTTTACAAAAAAAATTCCAAAAAAATATTTTTCTTAGTATTTTCATAAAAAAAATTCCAAATAATAAATACTATTACACAAATATTACTATAAAATGAATTTCATGCTAATTTTCATAAAAAAAATTCCAACAATAATATTTCTCTTCATTTTTTCATTAAAAAATTATAAATAATAAACACTATCAAATATAAATAAATAATTATATTTTTCTATCATTTTATTTCATAAAAATTAAAATAATAATTTATCTTATTTTTGAACTTTAACAACCCTTTGAAATTAATGTAATTTTATTAATGCCTACAAACAAATAAAACATATGATATTAGAAAAATATTAAAATTAACAATAACATTATATTAACATTTATAAATTAAATGAAAAATGCACTTATAAATTTTTTTCCTTGATTCAAAAAAAATCTTTGAATTTTCTTGTTAATATTTGTTTTCCATTTTCTAATATAATTTGAAAATTATATATTATATTTGTTTTTTTAGTAAAAGAAATTAAGAGTGAGAGAGAGTTTGACATCTGGTGAGAGAGTATGAGAGTGACGTGTGGGGTTTTAATTGAAAATAGAGATGATTTCTAACCATTGGATTGATGTTGATCGGATGGCTGAGGTTCTTTGTATTTATTAATTTTTAATTCCGTTGTTGGCCAGTCAAAAAGTAGCTTGAAACACTGACATTTCAATGTTTTTTTTAGCCCGGTTTAGGGGAGAAAATAAGGATTACAAAATCCGATTTCCTGCTCTGTCAGAAGTGATTTGACAGCAAATGCAAACCAGGTTTGGTAAACCCAGTTTTCTCCCCTAAATCGGACTCAAAAAACAAGTTTTTTTTAATGTATCCAACGGTCACCCTCTAGTCAACATCTTAGTCAATTTTTTGATCAAAATTTCAAAATCCGGATTTGGCAAACCCTAAATATGCATTTTTTTTTGTAAAAATTTTTATTTTCAGTATATTTTTATAATTTATTTTAATAATTAACATATAAATATAAAAAACGATAATTTTTTATAATCCAATTTAAAAAAATTTAAAATTTAAAATTAAAATTTTGAACATATTTTAAGTCCTCTCGGTAAAAAAAAACAACTTAAATATACATTTTTTATCTATTTTATTTTCAATAAATACCCTATTAGATCTACACTTTTCTCTCTCGCCAGTCCTTTGTATGCCATTGTCTATTCTCACTCAAATACCAATTGTTCAAACACAACAACAATACAATGAAAGATTTGAATTCTGAATTTGACTATAGAAATTATTGCACTAAAACAAAAATCTAACTTCTGTTATTGGGTTTTCCTTTTCTTTCTTTTTTTTTTCCCCCACAGACATTACAAGTTGGAAATAAGTCAAAATTTTGATCTTAAAATCATTGAAAAGATTAAAAAACCCAAACTTTCTCCGCTAAAATGTCTACACCGCAGATTATTGCGGAACAAAAAAAAAAGTACATGTATGATATTGGTTATGTAAAAAAAACTTTATCATTGTTTCAAGATGGCGGATATGCAACCATTTAGTGATGGCAAAGGATGGCTCGGAGTCCGGTTACGTCCAACCCATCCAGTCCTGTCCCCTTTCTGTAATCCGAATTCGTTCCGTAATCCATCTGATTTTTTTTCCTGTCTCGATCAAATATTTTTATATAATAATACATATATATATATATATATATATATATATGAAATCGGATTAGGTCGGGTTACGAGGTGGAACAGACAAATACTGATTCTGATCCGTTTTGATATTTTTTTATATCGGATTAACCTATAATCCGCCTTGTAATCCAATAAATAATTAAAAAATTCACTCAGTTCAGGTCGGATCGGGAGAAAATTGCCATCTCTACAACCATTAGACTAATAGTTCAATAACCCATATAATTTTAACAAAAGCATTTGTCTTATGATAATAAATTAGAGAAAATAGATGAATGTGCTGGATAAGAATGAAGAAGAGAAGAAGAGGAAAGTGAAAAAGAGAAAGGAAAGAGAGGTAGCTGTGGCCTGTTCAAGTTTAGAAACAAAAATACAATTGAATGTGTTAGGGGAAAAAAAATCCTAAAGTCAAAATGGTTAGAAAAACAAATGTCTATTTTTATTTATTTTTTGCCAGAAAATCAAATGTTTATGTTAGCCACCCATCATTTTAAAAATTAAATGGATTATAATTGGATTAGATCATGATGCTATCTTACTAATATAGGCCACACCACATAGGCTCAATAGAGATCTCTTTGATTATCTAGATCAGAATGAGTCTTGACTGCCTTTTATATAAATGGGCAATTTTTTTAAAAAAAATTTACACATATGTAACTATTTCAAAATTATTTATCCACATATATATAATTCGATTATTTAAAAACTGAATTGTGAGTTTTTGGAAAAAAAAAACGATTTATTTTCAGTCAAAAGTGAAGAGGTGTGAGTCCAGTTAAATTCGATTTTTTGAAAGCTAGATTAAAATAATAATTTGATTCCTTAAGTACCAAATTAGGAGAGAGAGATTGACAACTGACAATTCGATTATTAGAAAATCGAATTGCATTTTATAATACAGTTATTTGAAAACCGAATTCGCTCTTCACCTACATTTTCTTAATATATATGTACATGAAAAATTTGTAAGTAATGATTAAATTGGATTTATATTTTTATTTAGTAATTAATTTAATTTATCTTAATTATTAAATAAATTTTAAATAATAAATTAAATGTCAAAAATATACTTGTGAAATTTAAATAATATATATATTTTTATATAAATAGTCTAAATATATATAAATATATTGGATTAAATAAAAGATATATATTCTTTCATTTTATGGTTTAAATGATCATAAATACATATTCAAATTCTCCTATAAATAGAAGAATTCAATCTTCATTGACAAACACACATAAGTCAAGTCGTCAGAACTCTACAATCAAAGCATCAAGTAAAACTCTGCAGAATTCTCTCCAAGCACCTAGGCTACTTCAAATCGAATCTTCAAGGCTTCTATATCTTCAATCAAGGTTGTTCAAGTTTTTGAGTATAAAAACAATATTTTTCATCTACTGCAGATTCAACTCATCTTCTTCACTGAAATCGAAGGAGAAAGCTTCTACAGATTCAAGATCAAGCTTCACAAGCCCTTAAGCCGTAATCAGACAAAGGAAGAATCAAAGGTCTCAATTTCTATTTTCATAAAAATTCACCGATAGAGATCGTGCCCCATTTATTCATTTTATTAAATTTAAAATTGATATTTGTTCATCCTTTTTTTGCTTAAAATTTCAGGATAAGAAATTTGTGTGTACAAATTTCTGGCACTTCAGTGGGACATCTCTACCTTTCATCTCTTTACTTCAAATTTTCATAAAAACCAAACATTAAGAGCTATGACTTCAAAGAACATCAATGCTGGTCATTCATCCAATGCACCTACTTGTTTCACTATGCGGTCCACCACTAATGCTGGCTCGAGAGCTACCCTTAAGGAGTGATTGGTTGCAAGCATCTATGCCCACACTCTTCCTTTGCTTTAGAGGGCATCTGTCCCACCCCAAATGGTGGAGGAAATGGCATCACCAACCAAATCATCTCAGAAGGTTGAGGCAGATGTCAACTCACCAATTATCAAGGATTTCATTCACCTTCATGTTGATGATGCACCAACTTCTCCTCGTGCTCCTATTTCACTAAATAGCTCTTTAGATGTCATGGCCATTATGATGACCAACAATACTTCGTAGGAAGAACAAAATGCTAAGATGAGCAAGCTTCTGGAGAGTCTCAGCGATTCAAACAAAGAGAAAGAAGAGCAAATTATTTTTCTCATGAAGAAGGTTGAGAGTCTGACTCAGAAAGGGGTTATGGTTATGAAGAATCCACCATCAAAAGCTGAAGAGCAGGTGGGAGCTGTTGTAACTACCCTCGAGAAAAATCCTCAAGTGGTAACTGATAGGGCTATCAATGTTGTTCAACTGTAAGATCTCATTAAGGAGGCTGTCAAAGACTAAGTTGAGAGTGCCACTCAACCATCATTTACGTATTCCAAATCACACTCTCAAAGGATTGATCTCATGAGAATGCCTGCAAACTATCATCCTCCAAAGTTTCAGTAGTTTGATGGTAAAGGCAACCCAAGACAACATATGGATCACTTCGTGGAAACTTGTAACAATGCTGGTACTTATGGAGATTTGATGGTCAAGCACTTTTTTAGATCATTGAAAGGAAATGCTTTTGATTGGTATAAAAACATAAAACTAGGCACCATTGATGGATAGGAACAGTTAGAGTGTGAATTCCTCAATCGCTTCTATAGCACTCGTCGGATTGTTAAAATGATAGAGCTTACAAATTCACGCTAATGGGTTGAAGAACCAATCATTAAGTACATTCATAGATGGAGCAATCTGAGTCTCAACTGCAAGGATCATTTATCTGAAGTCTCTACTCTGGACATTTGTATTCAAGGAATGCATTGGGGGTTGCACTACATTCTTCAAGGTATTAAGCCTAAAACTTTTGAAGAATTGGATACTCGAGCACATGACATGGAGTTGAGCATTGTTAGTGTTGGGGATCAAGGATATCCTGTGGAGGACCCGAATAAAAGAAAAGAGAGACAATAAGCTCGCAAAGGGGGCAAACCATTTACAAAGGTAGAAACTAAACAAGCTATGGTTGTGAGTACTGTAACTCTCAAAATTAGCAAGTTTGAGAAGAAACCGGAAGTAAAGGCCACTACTGCTCGAGGCCAAGGCCCTAAGAAGACTACCTTGAAAGAAAGACAACAAAAGGAATATTCATTTTCTGATATGGATATTTCTAAAATGTTTGATGATTTTCTTGAAGCCAATCTCATTCAACTTCCTAAATTGAAGTGCCCTGAAGAAGCTGATCATGTGAATGATCCAAACTATTGCAAATATAATAGGTTGGTCAGTCTTCCTCTCTAAAAGTACTTTGTTTTGAAAGACAAAATCATGCAACTACATGAGGATGGAGAAGCAGTTTTTGATGATGAGACTACAATGAGCAATGTAACCACAATAACGAGTGCATGTTTTTTCATGATCACTCTGAGATTTGGTTCTTTTGAGCTTGTGGAGATTACGATGCATACTTCTCCTAGCCAAATTTTGGACCATCCTATGCAAATTGTTTTACCAAATGATGACCTAACTAGGGGCATCAAGCTTGAAAATGTGGAAACTGAAGAGTATTTGGATGAAGGATGGACCCTTGTCACTCGATGGAATGGAAGAGAAAAGAGGGCACCATTGCCAAAGGTTTTGCTAAACAAGCCAGAAGTGGTGAGAAAGTCTGTGAATAAGTCAGTTCCTCGATCAGGTATGAGGAAATTCCCTCTAGTCCAAAAAAAGAAAGAGTTCATGCAAAAGCCTAAGGCATTTGTTACTTTAGAAGAGTTCTTTCCAAAAGAATTTATGCAACCAGATGTTGCAATCTTTTCATGCTATAAGATTGATGAGGACTTGGAAGAATGTCAACAACAAAATGAAAATTTTGAATCCAAAAGAGTTATGTGTAGTCTATGCACAACAAAAATCTTCTTTTCTTATGAAGATTTATTGTTGGGTTCTAAACTTTATAATCACCCACTCTTTGTCAAAGGCTATGTCAATGAGCAAAATCTTAACCAAATTTTAATAGATGATGGGTCCTCTATTAATATTCTTACTCTTAAAACTATGAAGGAGTTGGGCATACCAATGGATGAATTGTTGCAAAGTCGTATGGTAATCCAAGGATTTAACCAAGAGGGTAAAAGACTCTTGGAAAAATCAGGCTAGCAATGATGATAGATGATATGGAATTAAATGCATTATTTCATTTTATTGATGCAAGAAATTCCTATAAAATGCTTCTTAGAAGGCCATGGTTACATGAGAATGGCATTGTCCCTTCTACGCTTCATCAATGCTTTAAGTATTATCGAGATGGAGAAGTGAAGAGAGTTAATGCCAATTGTAAACCCTTCACTATAGTTGAATCTTATGTTGCAGATGAAAAATTCTATGTTGATGAAGTTGAAATAGAATAGGAGGTAACTACTTTGAAGATATCTAATAAAGGAGAGGCATTAAAATCAAGTGAAGGCAAGGTAAGTGATGGTACTACAATCAAGACTTCTAAGTCTACATCTGTGCCCTATGATGCTGCTAAGAAGAAGAAGGAGTAAGCATTATCCTCAAAAGATGAAGATTAAGTCACCAAAGTAATAGAAGGATTGAATCTTCCTATCACAAATCTTGAGTCTTCAAAGGATTGCAAGCCTTCATTAAAGGGATTTATAAAGCCATCCCAAAGTCCTATGATGGAACATGGTGAGTTGCCAACCAAGAGGTCTAATGGGTTTGACCCAAATGCTTATGACCCAATCAAAATTTCAAAATCCGGATTTGGCAAACCCTAAATATGCTTTTTTTTTTTTGTAAAATTTTTTATTTTCAGTATATTTTTATAATTTATTTTAATAATTAACATATAAATGTAAAAGGCGATAATTTTTTATAATCCAATTTAAAATAATTTAAAATTTAAAATTAAAATTTTGAACACATTTTAAGTCCTCTCGGTAAAAAAAAAAACTTAAATATACACTTTTTATCTATTTTATTTTCAATAAATACCCTATTAGATCTACACTTTTCTCTCTCGCCATTCCTTTGTATGCCATTGTCTATTCTCGCTCAAATACCAATTGTTCAAGCACAACAACAATACAATGAAAGATTTGAATTCTAAATTTGACTATAGATTACTTTCCAAAGCTAGATATGGTTAGGAAAATACATCCAAGTTAGTTGAGGAATCAACCCATGCTCTTAAGAAGAATGAAGAAGCCACAAAGAAGTCTCTAAGATTACAAAGAGAAGATGGGAAACCTATGAGGTCATCCAAGCTGAGTCTTAGGTACAATTCAATCACTCCATTTTGACTGAAAATTAGAAGAGAGACTTTATAACATGTGATAGAAGAAGACCAGGAGAAGAAGAATGAAGAAAAAGCTAAGAAGAAAACTTCAGTCTTTGATCACTTGGGAAATCTTCCTAAGTCTATTTCTACTTTTGACAGAATTAGAAATCAAGGCTCAAAGAAAATGTGGGTACCTAAAGCTTCTATTCACACAAGGCTTGGAGTGTTTATATCAATGAAGGGAAGAGGTAAAGTTAAGAAAGATCACATTACCATTGATAACCAAAAAGATATACGTAGTAAGTTCCTTTCACATATGAAAAGGTGCACCACATGGGTACTCTCTACTGGACAAATACTAAAAGGAAGACAACATACAATAGTAATCATAAGAGAAACGCCAAGGCAACTTGATGAGATGGAAGAAATGGTGAATGCTACTGTTAACCATGTCATGATTAAGGAAATCAATGCAAATGAAGCTCCAATGGAAGAAGGTGTGGAAGATGCCCCCCTTACTTTTGAGGAGGGAAATAAGACTTTAGTGTAGGACTTAAAGAAATTTAACCTTAGAACACTTGAAGATCCTTTCCCAACATTCTTGAGTTCTAATTTGTCTATTGAAGAAGAAAGGAAGTATGTTGAACTTCTCAAAGAATTTTGAGACATTTTTGCATGGACAAATGCTGAGATGCCTGGACTTGATCCAAGGGTTATTGTTCATCATCTGGCTTTAAGGAAGGGGGTCAGTCTAGTGAAATAAGCTTAACGATGTTTTCATCCTGAGTTGATACCACAAATTAAGGAAGAGGTCAACAAGCTCATTAAAGTAAATTTCATTGAGGGTCTCAAACATTGTCCCTGTAAGAACGAAGAATGGGAAAATTCGAGTTTGTGTTAATTTTAGAGGTTTGAACAATGCATGTCTCAAGGATGATTTTCCACTTTCCATCCCAAAAATGATGATTGATGCCACATAAGGTCATGAAATCCAGTCATTCATGGATGGCTTATTAGGGTACAATCAAATTCAAATGTCTCCAAATGATATAAGGTTGACTATGTTTTGTACTCTGAAAGGGATATTCTATTACAAGGTCATGCCCTTTGGCTTAAAGAATGCAGGTGCTACCTACCAACGAGCAATGCAGAAAATATTCAATGATATGCTTCATAAAAATGTAGAGTGTTATGTTGATGACCTTGTTATGAAGACAAAAATAAAGGAAGATCATCTTAAAGACTTAAGACAAGTGTTTGAAATATTGAGAAAGTATCAATTGAAGATGAATACTTGGAAGTGTGCATTTGGAGTCTCAGCTGGGAAGTTCCTAGGATTTATTGTATGACACTGAGGGATTGAAATAGATCAATCCAAAATTGATGCTATCATAAAAATGCCAGAACCAAGGAATATGAATGAACTCAAATGTCTGCAAGGGAAGTTAGCATACATTCGTAGATTCATATCCAATATTGAAGGTCGATGTCATCCATTTCATCAGCTTATGAAGAAGGTTGCTCCTTTCATATGGGATGAAGCGTGTGATAATTCATTTGAAAGCATAAGGAAGTACTTATTGAACATGCTAGTTCTATAAACACCATTTCCTGGGTATCCTCTCATTCTCTATACTGGTGCTCAAGAACGCTCATAGAGTTAAATTGTAAATAAAGTAGAGTTAAACTATTCACCCATTGAGAAGATGTGTTTGGCATTGATGTTTTCTCTTCAAAAGCTTAGGCACTATCTGCAAGCTCATGTAATTCGATTAATTTTTGAAGCTGACCTGATTAAATACATAATGTCAAAACCAATTATTTCAGGAAGGCTAGCAAAATGGGTTCTTCTCCTCCAAGAATTTGACATAACTTATGTCTCCCAAAAGGCAATAAAGGGTCAGACACTTGTTGATTTCCTCACAGACCACCCAATACCAGATGATTAGGAGTTTTCTAAAGATTTTCTAGATGAGGATGTATTGTTTATTGAAAATACACCTTTGAAGATGTATTTTGATGGTGCAGCTCGATAAGATGGTGCTGGGGCTGGAGTCATCTTTATTTCTCTTGAGGCGAAGTGCTTCCATATGTATTCAATCTAACCCAGTGTTGCTCAAACAATGTGTCGAGTACCAAGCATTATTGTTAGGGCTCAACATGGCAACTGATATGGGCATAAATCATCTTCAAGTGTTTGGATATTAGAAGCTAGTTATCAACCATGTGCTTTCAATCTACGAAGTAAGAAAGCCAGAATTGGTTCCATATTATCGACATACTATAAAATAGTTGGATGGGTTTGATAGTAGTAGAATAGAGCATGTACCAAGAAAAGAAAATAAGTAAGCAGATGCTTTGGCCAAACTTGCAATAGCTTTAGCTCTTTCAAATGAAGTTAAAGTGTCTGTGTGCAAAAGGTGGATTGTACCGATATATGCGATAGAGGAAGATGAAGAGGGGTAAGAAAACTTCTTTTCTATTTATGAAATTGAAAGAGAAGATTAGCATCAACTTTTGATTGATTACTTAGAGCATGGAAGGTTACCAAGCGAGCCACGACACAAGGCAGAGATAAAGCGGCGAACTTCTTATTTTGTCTAACAACACCCTTTATCATCACTCTTTTGATGGTATGTGCTTGAGATGTTTAGGAGAAGATGAAGTAAATACAACATTGGAAGAAGTACACTAGGGGATGTGTGGGGCCCATCAATCGATCCCATAATTTCACTTCAGGATCAAATAGATGGGATACTATTGGCCAACAATGTTGAAAGATTGCATGGACTATGCCAAGAAATGTGAAGAGTGTTAGTTCTATGGAAATATTATTCGCCAGCCACCTGAGTTGCTTTATCCAACTGTTTCTTCTTAGCCATTTGAGGCTTGGGGGTTGGATATGGTTGGTCCTCTCCCCAAAAGTTCAAAGGAGCATCTCTATATTCTGGCTGCAACTGACTACTTTTCTAAATGGCCTAAACTTGAAGCACTTAAAGAGGTGAAGAAAGAAATTATAGTGGACTTCATCCATGTCAATATCATTTATAGGTATGGCATTCCTCATTACATCATTACTGAAAATGGAAAGGATTTCTACAACAAAGTGATGGATAAGTTATGTGCTCATTTCTACTTTAAACAACATAACTCTTCCATGTATCATGCACCAGCCAACGGTCTTACAGAAGCCTTTAACAAAACTCTAAGCAATTTTCTTAAGAAGATTTTGCGTCACTCAAAGAGAGATTGGAATGAAAGGATTGGAGAAGCTCTATGGGTCTATAAACTACACATCAAACACCAACTCAAGCAACTCCATATTCACTTGTTTATGGTGTGAAAGTTGTTCTATCACTAGAATGCCAAGTTCCATCCTTGTGAATTACTATTTAATAAGGTTTGTCTACAGAGGATAATGTGTACTTACGTCTTGAAGAATTCGAAGCCTTAGATGAGAAAAGACTTGAAGCACAATAGAGGTTAGAATGTTACCAAGCCATAATGTCTAGAGAATTTAACAAGAAATTGAGGCCTCGATCATTTCAAGTTGGAGATTTGGTGCTTGCAATTCGAAGGCCAATAATCATCTCACGCCACATGGGTAACAAGTTCCTTTCAAATTGGGATGGCCCATATGTTGTGTAAGAGGTTTATACTAATGGGGCTTACATGATTATTGATAAAGATGGGTTATGGATTGGGCCAATCAACGGCGGGTTTTTGAAGAAATATTATGCTTAAAGATTGGTAATGCTCCTGGCTTACATGAGCTAAAACTATGAAAGGTAAAAAAAAAATCCAAAAAAAAAACATCCTGAACTACATTTGACTTGGTCTTTTGCAAGAAAGTACGTAGGCAGCTTAGACTCATACCAAGTTCAGTCACACCAAAAAAAAAATGAGCAATGTTTACAAATTTTATTCGAACTATGTTTTGACTTGATCTCTCTCAAGAAAGTACGTAAGTAACTTGGGTTTATTCCAAGTCCAGTCACATAAATAAAAGATCATCATTGATCATTCAAGGTTGAAATTTCATCTCAAGATAGCAATTAGCAAAGCAATATGAAATCATAAGATAAAAAATATAAAGTCATGTTTTCTTATTGAAAAGCTCAAATAGTTGTCTTATTACACAAATATGAAAAGGAAAAGACATAAAACAAAAGAAAGAGACAAAAGAAAGATGATATAAGGTTTCCATTGGAGATTCTTCAACTCATCAAAATTGGTTTAAAGTAACTCTCGAAGCCTTTGTAGCTTGTTCTCTTCCATGACATCATGCACAAGAGTCTTCTCAACTTTTGAAATCTCAGTTGAATCTTGGAAACTTTACCTTGACTTTCTGGAGTAGTTTTCTTGATTGCCTCCAAGTTAAACTCAAGTTCCTTCTTCTTGGCATGCAAATTTTGGAGTTCATTTTTAACTTCAATAAGTTCATCTTGCAAAGAATATTGATTTCTCATTGCTTCATTTTCAAGTGCTAGTGAAGCATTAAGTTCTACTTTGAGCCTATCTAGTTCCTTAGCTTGGGTACTTGCCAAAATGCTTGTGTGAAGTCTAAATTCCTCCTCATTCACCTTCTTAATCTTTTGAAGGAGACCCTTTAAATGAGTCTTTGAAATTGAAGTATCAATATTGTTGGAATTCTTCAACATATCAAGAAATTTACACACATCTTCGGCCGTTGAAGGTATTTTAGATAGAGGTGTCCAAGCAAACCTCTCTTGCAAATGCTTCCATGAAAGAATTGTAGCTTAGCAATGAAAATGAAGAAATATGTCATTAGCACAAAGCCTGGAAACCTCAAAAGGATCAGGATGATGAGGTGTTTTTGATGATCTCCTAGAGTTGTTCATTGCTTGTTGTGTATCATCAATAATGCATACCTTGGAGATAGGTTCCATAGACTCCATAGGCTGATCAAGTGCATTTGACACTATTTTGAAAGCTTCAGCACTACGTGCAGTATCATCTACATCCTCAAACTCTGTATCAAAGTCAGGGAGTGTATGCTTCAAATAAATAAAAAAAAAAGAATGAGTAAAGTATTTTAAAAAATATAAAAAAAAAAGATAAAAAAGGCATACCAGCACATCACATGGAATAATCGGAGAACTGATAGGCGCTCGAAAATCTGTTGGGTCTCCAGGATTCCATAACTTGGATTTTTTGGGAGGTCGATTCCAATGACGGTCATAATCTTCTTGTTCACTACTCAACCCATTTAAGGGGTTAGTAATAAGTTGTGTCAAAATATACTTGCTGACACTATTGTTAGATGAAATAGTTGCAGTTTTCCCTTTCGATGGAGAATTATTCATTGCTTGACCTTCACAAGTAGCTTGAGCTTTTTTTTCCCTTTGAAGTGCTTTTCTTTGACCCTTGAGAGGAGGACCTATCAATAGGTTTTATAGCAATGGCATTAGACGATTACTTATCGCTATTGACAGTCTTCAACCGAACGACCATTCTCTGATCTTTTGGAAGAGCTTGAAGCCATCTTTTTTCCCACTAGTGCAGATAACCTTTGGTAACAAAAGTTGTACAATCATGTGACATGGGTAATTTTACTATTGTTGAAGTATAATGCTTGGTACATGATTGTCAAAGTTGCATCACATCCCGTAAATATAAATCATCAAAGTGATGCGTTAGATCATTTGGGATGTCTTAACAAAAGCCAAATTATCTATTGAATTTGTAAGGACTATATGGCTCACATATGTAGATATTGTCGCAACGTACAATCAAGAAGCTTGAGCGAAGGCTTATAAAATACTCTTTATGCATAGAAGACAATTTGACACCATCAATCAGCAAAGACATCTTATCAATAGCCAAATTAGAGCAAATTTATCTTGATGTGATATTGAAAAGTTCATGAACTTTAGAATCATCAAAAGATTTAGCCATCTGCTCACCAACATAACTAGTCATTAAAGGAGATCTTTGGCAATTTGAAGTAAAATGTGTGTAAAACCTCTCAACAAGCCATCTAGACATATAATGAACAAGAAAGGAAGATACTAAAGTGCTGAAGTCAGTAGAAGTAGAAAATTTCCTCAAACCTTGGTATATGTTTGCCAAAACTGGAATAACCAAATAAAGGCCTTGATCAATTGCAATTAGACTTGCAACTTTGAAGGTATTTAGAAGAATAAGACCATCACTGCTTGGAAGCACAAACTTGCATAGCCAACAAGAAAGAAAAGCTGCCAAGTAGACTTCTTCTCGAGCATCAACCTCTATATGAAGTGAAGAGAAAGGCATGTTCCATTCTTTTGGATGAAGTAAAGTCTTATCGATAACACCCGATGGATTATGAGTGTCTCTTGAAAGTGTTGCC
>CAOJBK011930374.1:0-11334 GCA_948294925.1 Codiaeum variegatum
GTCCCTACCAATAATCCTATGCCCATGAATAACCTTTAAAGCATCTGTTAAAAGGGTAATCTGTCACTCATATTCTCAAACTCTTTGATAATAGATTCCCTCCAGAATACTTAAGGGACATATATATGTTCGATACTAGGAATGTATCCACTTAAAGAACATATATACAAAAGCCAGTTAGGTATTCGTTTACATTCACATGTTGAGTATAAGCTCTGGAGCATACACTGCTAACATTATTGATATATTTAAATTCACTAACATGAATTATGCAGGTCAAAGCTAAGTACTTAGGTCCTTTTTATAGTTAGGCTTCAGCAACATCAACAGAAAGATCATTAGCTGCCTAAGTGACTGGAGTTAGTGACCTAACTGGATCCATTAGGCGCCCAATAGAAGACAAGTGTTAGTTAAAATGTAAAATGGATCAGTACTAGCACTCTCATGCATGAAACAAATCATTTTTTAAAAACTAAAATCTTCTTGCATTGTTTCCTTAACTGATCAGGCCACTGATCTAAGGTATCAAGCCACTAACATTTTAAGGAAGAATGTTTCTTTGACCAAATGCATAAACTGAATTGAAACTATTGAACTTTTCCATATTTGGTTTGGTTCTAACGGTTAGGAAGCTATCAAGTTTGAAAAGCCTGATTTCCAGCAAAAAGTAAATGTCAGTCAATCACATCATGATTGACATATAGCTGTTGGAAGAAGCTGTTGGGAGATTGTTTTTCATTATTTTATTCCTTTCTCTCTAACAGCTCTTTTATTCAAATTACCTCTGTAAATATCATTCAAATATTCACATTTATTATAGAGATAGAGACCATTGATGAGAATTGAGTGTTTTTAAAATTCTAGATTTTCAAGAACAAAAATTACTTTTTCCAATCATTAATCTTGAAGTCTTTTTTATCTCATTTCTCAATCAGTTGGAAGAATTTATTAAGCATTCATTTTCATCTCAAGTAAGCATTTATTTCATATCATTTGGACTTGGGTTTTTATTATAAATTCTTTCATCTCAACATATTCTTTGGGCATTCATTAATATTGATCCATTATAGGATATGTTGTAATAAATATTTTCTTTTAATTTGTATTTTTCATCTGAATTGGCTGTAAAGGTTCTCAGGCACCTAATTAAGCTTATGGTTGTATTAGAGGTGTCATAGTTGCCCAATTGAAAGTCTATGAGGTCCATCTATTCATGGGAATTGATGAGAGGTTTTCAGAAACCTTAGCTAAATTCTGAGGAACTGGAGAAAGGATATATTTCTCCTGGGTTAGGTTCCTAGTCAGTTAGGATTGTAAAGGTTTTGCTTTAGCCAATTGAATAGAGCTCACTAGTGAAATTCTCAAAACTGATTGGTGGTTTTGGGGACTGGATGTAGGCCTTGATATAAATCCCCGTGTTGTTTCTAATTCAATTACTTGCATTGCATTAGGTCCCTAATTGAGTGCACTAAAAGTAAAAGCATATATATATTTACTAAGTTTTACTTATCAAGCTTCTTATCTATATTTAAAACTCTCATTTTCTTATCAATTGGAAAGTTTTTTTTTCACTCAAAAACTTAGTTAGGCCCCTACACTTTATCAGGAGACTAACAATAAGCATTGGCCTACTGCTATAAGTATCTTTAGGGTGTTAATCAGTATAGTAAGATATTTGTGCAGTTTGCTTCAGTCCTTATTAGTAACTAAACATTCTTGATAACATAGAGCAAATTGATAATTTGTTCAGTCTAGAAATAACTCTCCTTTAAGCAACTACCACCCCCCCTGAGCTACAATTATATATATGTTGTGCATGTGTGTGTGTGATATGGGTCAACTACTGACACATTTCTTCTAGTCACAATCTAACAAGAGCCTATAGCTAAACCCCCCATAGTAGCGAAGGTCGAACATCGAAGGCAGACCACAATAGAGCTTCACTCCTTATCTTTAAACCTCCGATGGTTACTCACCAACTTTGTGGGTCCTAACCCATTAGTAGAACAACACTTGTTTTTCACATTATAGGGAGCTATCACATCATAGTCTAATCATAGGACATAAGGAGCTAACCTCCAGATGATACTTGCCCATATCTATAAGAACCCATCTACCTATAAATAAAGGGTTCCTCTCCTTATGAAAGGTAATCTCACTCTCACAACATTGTCTCAACCCTTTTATCGAAAATTGATTTAAGATAAATGGTTATCGCCGAACACCACGTCCGATCCTCTGACCGTGTTTTCTATGCAGGTTGCATCCATTTACAACAAAAAAAAAAAAGTACCTCCAACCTAGAAGATACACACACACATGATTATCATGCACGCACGGTATCATATGATATGCATTTCATTTTTAATATGATATAATATTTATTTAATTATTATAATATTTTAAACAAATAATTTAATATAATAAATAAGTATTAAAATTAAAAATTTAATATTATATTTTAAGGATAATATTTAAAGTACTTCTTTCTCAAATAGTTTAATTTTTTTTAATATTGTTATTTTTAAAAATTATATTCTTTTAAATATAAATTATTTAAATATATTAATAAAATAAATTTGAAAAATATATTCATGACTATTTGATTAAAATTCTTGTATGTGAAATCAAATATTTTATTTTTGTTAATTAAATTACTATGATAGTCATTATTATTAATGTTAAACAATAGTTTATAATATACTAGATTACTATATGCGATAACACAGGGCTATACATTTCATTTTTTAGTGTAATATAATACTTATTTGATTATTGTAATATGTCAAACAACTAATTTAATGTAATGTATAAGCATAAAATTTAAAAATTAATATTATATTTTTAATGTTAATATATAAAGTACTTTTTATATCAAATAATTTAATTTTTAAATATTGTATTATTTTAAAAACAAATTATTTAAATATATTCATAAAAAATAAAATTTAAAATTTTTTTATTAAAAACTATTATATTATGAATATATGATTAGGCTACTTGCCCGTAAAATTAAATATTTTATTTTTTATTAATTAAATTAATCATGATAATCACTTTTATTTATTTTATTTTAAATAATTAATATAAAATTATAATGATACTAATTGTGAAATATTTTATATCATAAAAATCATTTAAAATTTTTATTATGATATTTTTTATAAATTATTATTTATTTATAGTTTATTCTACAAATTTTATTATGATATTGTTTAACTTTCTTTTCAATAATTATAATTGTTTATTTATATACAAGGATAGATATTTTTATTGTGATATATGTCAATTTTCCTTTAGATAACTTTTTATACATCATTTTCATTTAGATAGTTCGTTTATATTTTTAAAATTTTAATTTTTGAAATTTTTTTATTTTTATTTTGAAAATATTTAAATTATACATGGCATCTATTAGTAAAAATAATTGATAATAAAAAATTGAAGGACAAAAGGAAAATGTTTGTAATAACAACTTGTCATTAATAATTGATAGATGAAAGAGTTTTGTATAATAGAAATTATTTATAAAATTTTATTCTTATATTTTTAATAAATAATTATTTATTTATAGTTAATTATATAAATTTTATTATATATTTTTAATTTGTTTAAAATAATTATTATAATATATTTAAATTAATATTTTTTATAATGATATAATTTAAAATTTTTAGGTAATTTGTTAATGCATATTTGCAAAATTTAAATATTTTTTTTTGATGTTGTATATTATTATAGTATGATTCATGATAGCTTTTAGTAAAATTAATTTAAGAGAGAATGAAAGAGAAATGTTGATATAAGCACTTAGTAATTATTATTAATTATTAATAGATTTATATTTTCATATGCGGATTCTGTTTTGTTTGGACATCTTGTTTAGCAACTTTGGTGAAATTAGGTGGACACCCGTATATGTTGGGGATTGGAGGCTTGTTTTTAAGAATCATAAACATTCTGTATGAGATGACTTTTTGCTTTAATCAGAATTTTTGGTGCAATTTGGTAGAGATGGTAATTCCACATTAATGGGAAACATTATGTGTAACCTTTTTTTTGCTTGGGAATAAATTCCTTTACTGTAAAGAGAAGCTTAGTATTTGTCAAATTATCTAAAATCCTAAACAAAGCTACAAAACACACATCACGTTAGCATTTTTCTCTGTAGGTCAATTTTTAGAAATATAAATTTGAGTATGAAAGCTTAATATTAGTGAAGCAATCTCATTCACTAACTCTCTGGATAATATTATAAATAGTTCAATGCGTATGTAAATATGATTTTTACTGCACACCAAGGTTTAGTCTGGTGATAAGTGTACATTTGGAACACTAAAAAAATGATTCCAACTTTTAAATTATTTTCAAAACAGTTTATGTTTCCATCCATCTAGAGACAAAATGTATAACATTGTCAACTGCAATCTATGTAGCATAGATGTGGCAAGTGAGTTGATCATATCACATTTGCAACATAGCAAAATACAAAACCCCATCTCTTTTAGCATCTTTCACATTAGATCAATTTTTAGAAATATGAATTTGATTATGAGAGCTTATAATATATAATTAGTGAAGCAATTTAAAATATCTCTAATTTTTTTATTATATAATATTTCATTCATTAATTCTGAGGATAATATCATAAATGGTTTAACATATTTTCAAATATGATCTCACTTTTTAAATTCTTTTTAAACAAAATTTGTTTTTATTCGTTAATATATCATGAACAAAATGCAAAACATCATTAATTACCATCTATATGGTGTAGATGTGGTAAGTGAATTATCAATACTTATCATGAAAGTAGAAATTAACATTATTGATGACTACCGACCTAAATCAGATATCTTAAGTGATCTTATATAGGTCACCACGCCTAAGATTGTCAAAAGAGTCGGCTGCACCTCTCAAAGGTCCGACCTTGACAAGTCTCCTACCTCGGAATATCTCGAGGTCCTAGAACATATCCCTAAAATGTCGGACATAATCCCAATAGAATGGGTAGTTGGATCTTAACTAGATATCTTTTCTTAGTAAATGTAGACTCCTAATAGAAAAATGTTATGGGGACCCCTATAAAAATCCCAATAACATACATTGAAAGGACCAAACCCTAATATTTTGTCACTTTCAAATATAAAGTCATCATTTGGTGCAGTGAGTGTGGACACACCTTTTGGTTTCAGTCTGCGCAAATATAAAATCTTAATCCTAAAAGAAAAAGCGAGATTCATGAAACTGGTAAAGATGATCATAGGGGGTCAATAAATGGAAACTGAAGCAGACAACAGAGGTCCATTCTATTTGAGCAAAGGGAGCAAAGCAAGACTCGCAGGAAGACAAATCCATTGAATTTGTAAAAGAGCATGGTACACATACAGAGCACCCACACAATGATGCTCTAGTGATACAAGGATACATCAACAACTATAAAGTCAAAAGAATATTGATCAATAATGGTAGCTCTATTAACGTAGTAACCATAGTCGTGTGTAGGTTGATGAACCTAGACGTTTAAGATTTCGATCCAATAGAAATCCCTTTTCTAGGAATAAGCTTCATTCCAATATAGGTATTGGGGTCAGTAACACTTGACGTGGAGGTCAGAGATGAAAGTAGAGCCAGAGAAGTCACGATAGAATTTATGGTGATCGGTATCCCTTTTTTATACAATTTTCTGCTAGGCTGACCTTATCTTTACATTACTAAGGGAGTGACATCGGTTTATTGTCCCTGCCTAAAAACCCCCTCACCAGGAGGATTGATCAGGGTTAAAGGATGTAAAAAAGCTTCAAGTGAAACATATCACGATGTCATGAAATGAATATACCCAGTGGTAGACGTAGACCTAGAGGGAAAACAATCTGAAAGAGAGTCACCTCTAAAAAGAGGAGTAGATAAAGAAGACACTGGAAAATGAAAAATAAAGGTCGGGAAGGAAGTAAAGATCGAGTTAGGAAAGAACTAGTTGAAATAATAAGAAGGAACCCTTATGCATTTGCTTAGCTGATATCCGATGTAATAGGAATTGACCCAGATGTGATCACCCATAAGCTAGCCATTGACACACAAATTAAATCAGTCAGTCAAAGGAGGAGAAAGCAACCCCCAAAAAAGAAGAAGACCATTGTAGAGGAGATTAAGAAGCTTCTTAATGATGACATGATTTGAGAAGTAGATTATCCAGTATGGCTTGCAAATGTTGTGTTGGTTAAAAAACCAAATGGAACATTCTAAATGTACGTAGACTTTTCCGACCCCAACCGAGCTTGCCCTAAGGATTACTACCCCCCATCTAACCTCTATCAACTTGTGGACTCTACAACTGGCCACTAATTATAATCCTTTTTGGACGCTAAGTTGGGATACCATAAAAATTGAATGAGCCCCACCAATGAAGAAAAAACAAGCTACATTACTGATCAGGGCACTTATTGTTATAAAATGATGCCATTTGGGTTGAAGAATATAAGAGCCACTTAATGGAGATTGGTTAAAAAAATGTTCATAGAATACATAGTTGGTATTTTAGAGGTATATGTGGAAGACATGATCATCAAGAATAAGAGGTTGGAAGATCATTCTACAGACGCTGAAATGGTGTTGAAGGTCCTACTATCCTACAAGCTCAAACTAAACCCTAAAAAGTGCATATTTGGAGTCCCAGCTGGAAAATTCTAAGGATACATGGTGTCACAAAGATGGATAGAGACTAATACTACAAAGATAAAATAAATTTTAGACATGAAACCCCATCCAACTTTAAGGAAGTTAAAGAGTAGAATGGAAGAATTATCGACCTAAGTTGATTCATATCCTGCTCAACCAAAAAGTGCCAACCTTTCTTCAAAAATTTGAAGAATCTAAATAACTTTGAATGTATAGAAGAATTTCAAAAGTCCTTTGAAGAATTGAAGAGGTTCCTCACCTCACCTCCTCTACTTAGCTGACCTATGCATGCGGAAGACCTATTTCTATAACTCTCAACCACCTCCAATGCTATAGCAGCAGTACTTATCTGAGCAGAAGAAGGAGAACAATATATGTTGTATTATGTGAGTAGGGTATTACAAGATGCCAAGATCAGATATCCAGTCCTAAAAAACATGTATTAGCTCTATTGCTAGCTACAGAAAAGCTCAAACACTATTTTGAAGCCAACCAAGTCATATGTTGAACTAACTAACCTCTTAAAATGATACTGCAATGTCTATAGATGTCAGGATGACTAGCTCAGTGGGCATTGAAGACTGGGGCATTAGGAGTCATATATGAGCCTCAAAAAGCTATGAAAGCTCAAAACTTAGCAAATTTTATGGAAAAATTGACACCAGTTGAAGAAGCAACTCAAGAATAAAAGAAATGGGAGATGTTCATTGATGGAGCTAATGAAATGAATGACTGGGGTCACCATTGTCCTAAAAGGAACTCATCATGTAATAATAAAATATGTCATGGTGTTAGAATTCAATCCATCTAATAATGTTATAGAATATGAAGCATTGATAAATGGATTAAAGTTAGCTAAAGAAGTAGGAATAGAGGACCTACCTATCTACAACAACTCCCAGTTAGTAGCTAATCAAGTGCATGGAAAGTTTAATCTAAAAAATGAAGAGATCAATGGGTATACAAAACTAACACAACATTTATTAACTAAGGAGGGACAACTTAAATGGTCGGAGATAAAACAGATTCAAAGGGATAATAATAAACAGGCGGATGCCACTGCTAAAGCTGCAACTATATGAAGAATGTCTGATCTAAAAAACATACCGATAACTTTCCAGGAACATCCTACAATGATAGATAGGTAAGTCTATTTAGTTGAATAGAGAGGAACTGGATGAAGCTGATAGTAGAGTACCTAGCTGATGGAAAACAACATGAAGACAAAAAGGAAGCACGAACAATAGTAAACTAGGCTATAAGATACAACTAGGATAATAGTGAATTTATGAGAATATCCCAAACGCACCCGTCACTTAGATGCATACCCAAGGAAAAAGGTGTGTATGTTCTTAAAGAGATGCATGAAGGAATTTATAAGGTGCATGAAGCTAGCTCCACCTTAGCAAGAAAAACAATCATAGAGGGATATTATTTACCAAACATCAAAGCTGATATAGAAGAATTGGTAAAGAAATGTTTATCGTATCAAGAACATGTATATGTTTCTAGGTAGTCGTCCTCTAAGCTAAACCCCATCGAAGAAACTTGGCCCTTTTATCAATGAGAAATAGATTTTCTGGGTTCTTTCCCACAGTCGACTAGACAAATTAAGTTCGTGATTATAGTGATGGAGCATTTCTCAAAGTTGATAGAGGCCGAACCAGTAGCAACCATAACCCAAGATAGGGTCACAAAATTCTTTTGGGATTTTATGGTATTTAGATATGGAGTCCCAAAATTATTAATCACAAATTATGGGAAGCAGTTTCACTCATGAGAATTAAAAAAAAATGTGCTCAAGATTAGATATTGTCCTTTTATCTGCTTCAGTTGCCCACCCCCAGTCAAATTGGCAAACCAAGGTATCCAACAAAATCGTATTACAAGGTTTGAAGAAAAGGTTAGGAGAGAAAAAAGGAGGATGGGAAGAAGAGCTTAACAACGTACTTTAGAGTTACCAAACTACATCAAGAATCCCTTCATGAGAAACTCCATTCTCCTTAATGTTTAGAATAGAGGAAGTTGTGCTAGTAGAAATCCAACAGCTGATATACAAAGTAGATTATGCTTCTGATATTAATCAAGATTTAGAAAGATGTATAAACTTGAACTTACTAGAAGAGAAGAAGCTATTAACACAAGCTAGAATGGTTGCTTACAGTCAAAAGGTCGCTCGGTACCATAACAAACGAGTAAAAAATAAGTCATTCCAAGAAGGCGACTTAGTTATAAAGAAAGAAGAAATCACTAGAGGCAACACTGGGGTCGTAAAGCTCTAGCCTAATTGAGAAGGACCTTAAAGAGGTAATGGAAAAGGGGCTTGCAGATTAGAGAATGCCAAAGGGAAAGAGCTACCCAACTCTTGGAATGCATACAATCTTAAAAGGTTCCATCTATGAAATTCTAATTTAATATTTATTCTTTTATCTATGTAACAAATACTATTTGATTAAGCATTTACAATAATACTTTCTTCCCATTTCATTCATAATCTGCTGATTAGCAATACATGGAAAGACAAAATATAAAATATAGCTACATTGGAAAGTACAAACACCAAAAAATCTACTTTACCTAAAAGGCAGGTTGGATAAACTGACCTTACCTAAAAGGAAGGACAGATAAATAAGACCTTACCTAAAAGGGAAGTCGGATAAATGATGCCTTAACTAAAAGGGAGGTTAGGATGATAGACCTTACCTAAAAAGGAGGTCAGATAATTGGACCTTACCTAAAAGGGAGGCCAGATAGATAAAATCAGTTAAAATAATAAAAATCAACCTTATCTAAAAGGGATTTCAGAAAAATTGACCTTACCTAAAAAGAAGGTTAGATAATCGACCTTACCTAAAAGGGAGGTTAAGATGATAGAACCAACCTTACCTAAAAGGGAGGTGAGATAAATCAGTCTTACCTAGAAGGAAGGTTGAATAATCAAGATTCTATTCTTATCCTAAAAGAAGAAAAGATAGGAAATTAGCAAAGAGAACATAATCATACAAGTACAAAAATCAATGTATCTAAAGAAATATCTCATTAAACTGGAGGGACGCAAAAAAAGAGAGCATACAACTTTGCCCCTTAAATTATATCAATAGAATTATAAGAATGATGTTTTAAACCAAGGTATCGGTAGCACAAGGATCTGTATCCTCAACATCCTAAACCTCGGGATTGGAAGTGATGGAGTCAGGAATGACCACATTTGGATCTAAAGCTGACAACTCTTCTTCTTCTTCATCATAGGGGAGAATATCATTCAGAGATTGTACCTTATCCTCCCTTCATTTCTTAGTTATAGTAGATATAACCTTATTGCATTAAGCATTCATAGTTTCATCTGCACTGTCAATAGCAGTCCACAGCACATTCTCCATCCTCGTTACCTTGGCAACATACATTTGATAATCCTTTTGAAAATATTCAAGTTACTAACCTGATTCCTCCTTTTTTTCCCAAGTGTCTCCTAAACTACAACTTCATCCTTAGGTTTATTATTATGAAGCTCCAATTACTGCTCTAGCAGTTCTATCCTGAAGGAAAAATCACGAGCCGCACAACATAAGCTTAAAAAATGATTATTTTCAAAACTTTTGTAAAAATAAGTTCCGTGCCAAAACTCTTTTAGCATGGATTGTTTAATTGTTCATTAAAATCTTTAAATAACATCTAACCCTAATATTGGACCCATGACATTAACCAGGGCTACACATACCAATTATTGTCCAAAATATAATAGTCAGAAAGAAGGGATTAAAAGTACAAAATACCTTAACTCCCTCCTTTGTTAAGCTCCTAAAGTTTGAAGCCTCTAGCTCGAGTTACACTGAAAGCTTTCCCAAAGCTTGTGTCTCCTTTCTTTTTAAGAAGCTTGAATTGGCTCTCTTGATTGCCCAAATGTATTAGTTCTTACTCCTTTGTTGAGAACTTGAGGCTCTAGGGATTGTTAAACTAAGACTTCACCACATACTCCTTCACAAGGTTATAAAAGAAGAGTTTATGGTTGAAGAACTCTTCTTCAAAGATAAACTCCCTCTCTCTACAATTGTGTGGTGTTTGGAACTTTCTCTCTCTACCATTCAAGTTTCTCTCTCCAACTCTTAGGAGAAAAGCTCAAGTGAAGAAGATGATGAATAGTTCCAGATTTTCTTGTCTTAGGAAAAAAGATGATGAAGCCTACAATTTATATCCTTACATATTCAACCTAATCTTCCTTAATTTAAGGAAAAGTTAGTATGAAAGAAGGATTACTTGTTCTAGTATCTAATTGACTATTTGACTAGTCAATTAATAAACTAGATTAGAATAAGTAATTTGTAGGAATCACTTTAGCTAATAATTAATTACATCTCATGTGAATTAATTGTTATTTGTCTTAGTCTATTTCAATTTAGTCATGCCCATTTGTATCTCATACAAACTATGACATGATTGAAATAATTCCTTTATGAATTAGACTTCAAAACATGCTAGCATCTTTGTAAATTTAATTACAAGTCTAATTCAATCATCATTAATAATTAATTAAATTCTTTAATCAATTATCAATATGATTAAATTTCAATCCATGAGAATTGCTTTATGGTGTGTGAGTTTCTAGGTTCATGTTCTAATTAGCAATGGGATAAAGAAAACTCTTTTCTTCCCACCAAG
>CAOJBK011930392.1:0-14457 GCA_948294925.1 Codiaeum variegatum
AAACTCTTTCTAGTGAACCTTTCCACTCTGGCCAAAGATTTGCATATCAAGAACAATCAGAAGTCATAGGAGTCCTTCCTTAGTTATCCAAGTTAATGAATCCTTCTTAGTTAAACACTTATCCCAACATACCACAAATTACGGCCACCACATGCCATTACCAATACGTGACTAGCATTGGTATGTAAGCAGTAACAAACCATAGCCTCCAATATGCCAGATAACATGTCACCTTAAGTCTAAAGATTATACGCACAATCATAATCTAGATGATGCGATATTGACTGGTAGGTAAAGACCCATGTATCCATCATCTGATGTCACTGTTCAATTACTCATCTCATGAGTGTGCTCACGTGTTGTCACGACATCAAATGTGTGTAGCATGTGACTCACTACCTCCATACCAATAAGTATCTCATACTTATCATGGATGACAATAGAGGTGATGGTCTTCCGAATTAATGGCGTCCCTACCAATAATCCTATGACCATGAACAACCTTTAAAGTGTCTATTACAAGGGAAATCTGTCACTCATATTCTTAAACTCTTTGAGAATAGATTCCCTACAAGATACTTAAGGGACATATATACGTTCGATACTAGGATTGTATACATATAAAGAACATATATACTAAAGCCAGTAAGGTTTTTCGTTTACATTCACATGTTGAGTGTAAACTCTAGGGCATACACTACTAACATAGCCTTGGGTCTTCAAGTTTGACGGCTCTTCCACAGATAGATCAGCTAGAGCCGGTGTAGTAATTACATCCCATTTTGGTACCAAAAGGACTTTGAGTTTTACTTTAAATTTTGAATGCACTAATAATCAAGCTAAATATGAGGCTTTAATCATAGGCCTTGAGATTCTTCAAGACCTTGGTGCCAAGGAAGTACTGGTAATTGGTGATTCACAGCTTGTAATCAAGCTAGTGTCTAGGGAATATAAGTGCACCAGTTTATCTTTAGCACCTTATTTTACTATTTCCATCCAACTTCTGATTCTTTTCAAAATATATCTTTTATGCATGTACCTAGAGAATCTAATTGGGAAGTTGATGAATTGTCTCAGGTTGCATCAAGTTTGAAAATATAAGAGGAATTAATGCATAAGTTGATCTTAGTACAAAAAAAAATCTCATCCATCCATTCTTGAAAGAGGGCTTCAATTTGAGTCATTCAATACAAACTTGAATGTGGCGGGTGATTGGTGTGCCAACATCAAGGCATATCTTAGAGCCTAAGCCATGAATTATGTTCTGATTAGGGAAGACTTGAATAGAAGAACCTTTGATGGCCTACTTTTGAGATGCCTTTCATTTTCTCAGGCCATGAAGATTCTAAAGTAAGTCCATGAGGGTATTTATGGTGCGCATCAAGCTGAAAGGAAGATGAGATGGCTTATTAGGAGGTATGGTTACTGTTGGCCTTCATTCTTGAAAGATTGCATCACTTATGCCAAGGGATGCCATCAATGCCAAAGGTATGAAATTATTCATGGAGTATCAATAGATGACATATATCCAGTGGTGAAACCATGGCCATTTAGAGGATGGGCCATTAACCTTATTGGAATGATTTATGCCACATCATCCAAGTGCCATAGCTTTATTATTGTGGCCACTGATTACTTCATCAAATGGGTGGAGGCGATTCCCATGAAAAAAGTTGAAGAAGAAGATGTGATTGTCCTCATTAAAGAACATCTCATTCACAGGTTTGGGATTTCTCAGATCATTACTATAGATTAAGGTACTATGTTCACTAGTAAAGAGATAAGAGCATTCATGGAAGATTATAGTATTAAACATCTTACCTAATCTCCTTACTATGCTCAAACCAATAGTCAAGCTGAGGCTTTCAACAAAATCATCATTCGCATATTAGAGAAGATGCTTGAGGACAACCCCAAAGATTGGCCAAGAATTCTATCAGAGACTTTATAGGTATATCAAACTTCAAAGAGAGAAGCAACTAGTGCAAGTCCATTTTCACTTACCTTTGGGCATGATGCTATTTTGCTTCTTGAAGTTTGTGTTCCATTTTTTAGAGTAGTAAGGCAAAATGATTTAACTCCTGAGGAATTTTCTCAAGCTATGTATATGGAGCTTGAGGATGTAGATGAAGAATGACTAAGGGCCTTCACATGTTTGGTGACCCAAAAGAAGAAAGTTTCCAAATTATACAATAAAAGAATCAGGAAAAAGAAATTTGAGATAGATGACTTAGTGTGGAAAGTCACATTGCCACCTAGAACAAAAGACAGAGAGCTGGGGAAATGGTCTCCCAACTAGGAGGGACCATTTAGAGTGCACCAAATGTTGGATGGAAATGCATACTGGTTGGAGAGTTTGGATGGAGAAACACACAAGAGAATCATCAATGACAAGTACCTAAAAAAAATACTTTTTCACTATATGGGAAATGTCACTGAAAGAATAGTTATAGCTGCCTCTTAGCCAAAATAAATACCAATTTATATTGGTAAGCCTTATAAATAAATAAATAAAGTTTACTTAATATTTAAATAATATTTGTTTCATTTTCCTCAACAAAATAAAAGAAAATCACACGTTTTAATAAATTTCGACAGCATGTTTGCCGAATTTTCAAGAATTTCGACAGCATTTCTACTGAATTTTTAATATTTCTTTATGTAAATGCATAGCGGTGGTGTTGATGTGTGTAAAGTGTTCTATGAAAATAAAATATTTTCCAAAGAGTCATCAGTGCCTTTCATTCATATTCCTCAGGCCCAAGGCTTTCATCAGTACCTGTTCAAATTACAGCAAATCCAAAAATTCCCAAGCAAGTTCAAAGTAGTATAATTAAACACAAGCATAAGCAATTATAAAGGTGCTAACAATTCATAAGAGACAATATAACTCAAATCACATCAAAATCAAATCTCTTAAGGCTTTCCCAAGCCTTAAGGCACTTTTACTTGGTCCCTTATGCTTCTTGTTCTTATTTCTTCCATTCTTAGACAGCTTCTTTCTGATCGGATAAGAGCTTCGCTTCGCCTTAGCCTTGTCTAAGGCTTACTGGTATTCAGTACTCATCAACTTATTCATCTTTAATACTTCAGCTTTTTATGCCTTCATGGAAGTTACTTATTCCTCAAGGATAGCAAAGTCTGCACTCAGCTTATCGAAGGAAGCTTTAGCCTCAATTCCCTTAGCCTTCATCTTTCTGATTTCCTCTTGCTACTCTTGGTACTTAGTTTTTTACTAGTTGAAATGAGTCAAATGTTTTGAAATTTCTATTTCCTTAGCACTGATTTCATCAAGGTGAGTAAAGCTCCACATGATCTTCTCTTTGATTTAGGACATTGCTGCTGATCTGTTACTTCTCTCTAAAATGCCAAGATTCTCTAAGATATTAGATCTTTGAGTCCTTATTAGTGTCTCAAATCTGTTATCTGTTGCAACTTTCAAAGTCTCTTTGGCTTTGGTGACTTTTCCTTAGTGGGTGTTGCATCTGCACTCTATTCCTGGTCGGAGGAAGGTGTATTAAGGAAGCTCAAATCCAAGGAAAAATCATTTTTTGGCATGGCTTGCCAAATATTTGAATCCTGTTTAAACAAATCAAAGAAAAATTCCTAATACACAAGTAACAACGCATTAAAGATGGGGAAATTCATCAACAAGTAAAGAAAAGCAAACCTCAATAGCATGAGGATGAATAACAGGAGAATCGATATTTAGTGAAGGAGGAGGGGTTGGTTCCTTTTCTTTTTTGCTTGGAGGGAACATTCTGCAAGCGAAAGGAGTTGTCTTCCTCAGTAAAAGAAGACCTTACAGAGGAAGGAGAGTCCTGAGGCTATGTATGGACTTCTCCCTCTCTTGTATCAGCTAATCCCCAAAGAGAAGAAAATCACAAAAGGCAACTTCCTAAGGCAACAACAATAAAAAATACTAAAATCATGGGAAGAAATGAGAAATACTTTCTAGAACCACTAGTTGGCACTGAACCCTCTTCCTTAGAGTCCTCAAACTCCTCAGAACTATCCACATCTTGAATTTCAATTGTCTCCTATTGTTTGGCTTTCTTGGTAGGTGTTTAGAAGGCTTTCAATATTAAAGAAGTTCTACTATAAGGTGGAGGTGTTTGAGCTTTTACTGGTTTTGGTGCTTCCTTTCTCTTTTAAGGAACAGTAACCTTTTGAGGAACCACAAATTGCTTCCCTTTGCTGGAACTAGAAGCCAAAGATTTCTTATCTTTGGCAACAACTTTCTTCTCTTTTTCCTTATAAGCCTCAAGGGAAGCATCCTCATCATCTTCTTGTACCACCACTGTAAACACAAAACAAGATAAGAATTAGTACCAAATTGAGCAAAATTAAAAGCAAGATAAAAATTATTTACCTGATGATCTCGGAGCTTACTCCACAAAAATTGGGTATTGGACTCCCCACCAATGAGCATAGTTCCTCACATCATGCTCCTCCATAGTAGTCACATAGAAAGTGAGACTATTTAGTGTTGCCTCAATCCTAAGTATATCATTCTTGGAGTAGGTAGCTAGATCTACACCGTATAAGGGGATGGTGGAGGTAGTGATGGTATCAGGAGGAACACCCATTAGAAGACCAAACTAATGGCCGTAGAGGAAAGGCATATAGAACTCAAAGCTTAGGAGGGTGAATGCCAAACCACCCTTCACATTGAAAACATTCCTAGCACTATTGATGCGATGGCTTAGGGAGGTAACTCAACATAAAATTTATTTTTCAATCAAATCTTGAAATGGAACAAAGAAATGAAGCCACCTTGGTTTATCATAACAATCCTTGAAAGGGCGCATCCACTATTGTTCTCTTTTTTCTATCTTAGTAAAGAAGGACCTAAGCTCACTATCTGACCAAGAGCTCTCACACCTTTACAAATGAATCCCAATGTCGAAAGAAGAGGAAAGAGCTGGTTGGGGAGGAAAATCACTCAGCTCAGGAAAGTATGCCAGTAACCAGCACTGAAGAAACCACAAACTCCCGCTCAAGTGCTTGATTGGTTCCTTCTCCACACTTTTTCTCATCTGGGCTTATAAGTATCCCAAAAATATGGTCCTTGATGCATAATGGACTTCATGATCAAAAGCTTGAGTATGAGGAATGTATTCAACAGTGAGTCTCCGTAAGGAAGGGCAAAAAAGATGTATGCACAGCAGTACCCATAGAAAAGTAACACATTCCTCAGAAATCAGTGTTTTCTTCTTATCTACATACTTCTTGGTAGCATCGGCATATGACTCAAAAGTCCTTGAGGAAAAATCCATCTTGGGAAAGCGAGCCTCATCAATTAAACACATTATGTCCCTCCCTAAGATAGGTAGCCTAGTAATAGCAAATACATCAAGCAAAGTGACAATCATGTGGCCAGGAGTGAAAATGAATGTATTACTGCTTGGTGCCCAGAACCTCATAGCTG
Organism: Codiaeum variegatum; assembly: GCA_948294925.1. Lineage (NCBI taxonomy): Eukaryota > Viridiplantae > Streptophyta > Magnoliopsida > Malpighiales > Euphorbiaceae > Codiaeum > Codiaeum variegatum. The sequence goes on from CAOJBK011930392.1 coordinate 5,432, forward strand.
CAGTAAGTAGTTCGAGCATGTAAGGTATATCTCTCAAAGTCATATCAATCAACTAGATAATACCTAGTTACTCCCACTTATGGTCATAGTACTTCCTCAATCGAACAACCCTCTTGCCCCACTCTGGTATATGTTTTACCCATGATTTCCTAGCTTCAAGAGGTGTAACATCAGAGACATAGATCATCTCATCAGAATGCCCTAGGTATGGGAGAGGAGGACTTCCTGCTATAAGTCGTTGGGAAGGTGTGGGGGTCAGTACAGCTACTTTTTGGTCTTTGAACTTGTAAGTGAAACCCAACTCAAATCGTAAAGATTGGAAAAGAAAGTCCTCACCAATCCCAAGTTTCGCCATGTTTCTCTCATACCCATTTGCCAACATCCAGAAAATCCGCCTTCACCTTTCTTAGCTTTCATTCTTACTTTCAAGCTCATTTGGTTCCTTTTAGTATATCACCATAGCATGATTGGTTCAAATCCAATTTACGAGTACATAATTGACGAGCAGTGCTTGAATCTAATGTTTTTAGATGTTGGTAAGGGAGTTGTAAAGCTTATTCTTCAAGTAAGAGAATTTAGGCACCCGAAAGGATCAATCCTTCATGTCATTGATGAGTAAATCATCTAGAAAAACCATACTCGTAAGGGAAATTCCCACTTATATTAGGAAAATAATTATAATAGCTAAATGATGGTGTGTAATATCAGTTAGCCATAGACCCCAGTTACTGGATCTAATCCTCTACGAAAAGTAAGAAATTTTGAATATTTTGATCAATTCAAGGTGAAAAGAGGGGTTGCTTCCTCAATAAAGAGAAAATTTGTGGTTAAAGAAAGGTAAACCTCTAGGGAAATTAATCAAAAGTAGTAAAATACTTCCCTGATGTTCAAAAATTGGGGGCAAAGCTCAATCTCTATTTCATTTACTATCTCAATTTTCACACCCTGATGAAAAGCATACATGAGTACTCACATGACAGAAATAGACGGAATTCTCACTCAAAGTTCAGTTTACCTCGAAATCGTCAAGTACTTCATCAAGGGTGTCAGAGGGTGCTGGAGGGGTAGAGCTACTATCTGTTCAGGAATATATAGTTAAGAGTAATGGTATAAGTAAATTACAGAAGTTTGAAGGTTAGAAGCTCACCGGTTGAATACCTGTGTGAGTCTTTGAACTACTGGCTCCTTTGTGACTCATTCTTTTTATAAAAAAATCAATAATTAAATCAAGTCAGAATTCTGAGATCAAAAGTCATAAAATTCCCATTTACTGTGATTTAATGATGATTCGTGGCAAAAGTATACAATAGTGAGCCAAATTTGAAAAATATTACTAAATTATCCTGATGAATATTTGTATTAGACGTCAATTATCACATGAAAATCAAATGCATCTTGACAATTTAGTATGTTTGTGGTTATAGTGACCACATGTTGAGGCTGTATTAAATATGACATATTGCAAGTGCTATTGTGATTTTTACTGTCAGAGCTAAAATTGTCTGAGGAATTGGTCATGAAATTGTCAAGTCAAAATATCTAAATCAATTCATTAGAAAGAAATTTTGAAAAATCGACATTTTTACCTGAGGAAGTATCAATTTCCAGTTCAAATTTCTAAAACTTCCTTAGGGGAAAAATTGAGTTCTGAAAGATTTTTCCTAGGGAAGCTCATGTACTCAGGTCTATTTTAATTATTTTTATCAAATGAGCAACAAAAATTAGCAAAGTATCAGTGCAAAACGAGTCTGTTAAAATTCAAGCAACAACAACACATTAACAATTTCCCTGAGGAAGTCCAAATATCAACAACATAGTATTTCAATTCAACCAAATTAAGAATCAAATTTCCTGCGGAAGTCAAGTTTTTTAATAAATTTTAGAATTAAATTGTTAAAATTTGCTCATGCATCAAGAAAAATTCAAGAAAATTCACAAAATCATCACAAACTCAAGCAATTTCCTCAGTCAATTCAAGAAATTTCTTAAGAGCAAAAAATTCAAAGAAAATTAAACAAATTAAGAATTTTACCTTTTGTTCTCCTTGAATACACTTGTTTAAAATACTTGTTCAGATTTTTGAGTCGGAAATTGAGAACGAGAAAATAATTATTTGGATTTCGCTTTGAGAAACCGTCCCCAATGCCCCAAAATTATAAATGTTCCTACTGCCCTTTTGTTGTTGTCGTGTCGTCATTACCTGTTCCTGCTCCTGCTCCAGCGGTTGAGAGGCGACAGGTGGTTGGGTGGTGGACAGCTTCGGTGGGCCGGGAGTGGCGGCGTCAGCTTGGGAATGCGTGCTGGCAGCAACTCATGATTTCGTTCTCGATCATTGCTATTGTTGCTCTCGCGCATCAGGCGTCGACTCCTACTCAGGCGTGGTGGTTGTCTCGGTGGCGGCAATTGAGTGGCGGTGAAAGATGATTCCCTAATCTTCTTCGGTAGTGTCGGGGAGAAAGGAGAGAATGAAGTCCACAAAGGCTGCTCTTTTAAACGTTCCTGTTGATTCAGACAGGCTTGATGGTTATGTTCCTATTCTTCTTGGATCTGTTTGTTACCACAAGCTGTAAGATCTTTGTGATATGGGTTATAAGCCACTTTGGGTCTCACCATTAGGGAAATTTAAGCTTGAGAATCATATTTTACATGTTTATAAGCTTTGAATCAAGCTTACAACATGTGCAGGGCATTATTTGTGCCTAAAAATAAATTGTAGGCTTGGAAAATAAAGGCAATTTAATTAATTTATTTTTGGATAAATGACCCATGAAATCACTAAGTCCATCAAAAAGTATATTTTTTGGTGACTAAGCATCAAGACATCAGAAGATTCTAAAGTGGAAGTCTTGCAAGCAAAGTCATGTAACGTAACATAATGGCTCATTAACTTCCTCAGAGCAAGTATTGATCTTCTGTATTCTGTCTGAGAAAGTGGTTCATCAAGGTTTAAAAACAACAGTTGCAGAGGAACTCTACACACAACCAATCATCAACACATCAAAATATCAACTCAACAACAACAACCAATTATCAAATCAATCAATTAATTTTATAATTTCTAGCTTTAACCTTAGTAGTTCATCAAGTTGAAACTTTCTTTTATTATCATTATCTTTTTAGCCTGTCTCACTATTTTAGTTTACTGTAATCGTGATTCTCTAAAGAATTAATACAATAAACTTTACATTCTTCAATTACAAGTTCTATTTTTATTTACAATCTAAATTTCATGAAATATAAATAAATTGTGACAAATGAGTTTGGGGATCCATTACGTTTGATTAGATGTCAGAATTTTTTATAATTGAGGAAATTCTCCTCTAGAATGCTCACAAGTCTAAAAAATAATGCAACAACAATAAAATTAATCGAATATATGTTAGATATATTTAAATTATACATTACATATGAACTTATACACACCTAAAGTTGAGAATGTAGTACATAATAATGATTAATAAGTTAACATGTTCAACTTCTTAAATACACACATGGTGTTATACATGACATTAATAACATTATTAATTGAAAGTACTTGGATTGGTATAACTAGAGAAGTTCATACAAATTTCCAATTAAACAAAAATCATTGAAGAAAAATATGTCTTCAAAACCTTAAATGAAAAGTTAGAAGAAATCAAATCCCTTTTTTTTTTACAAACTATAAATTTGAATATATAATATCAAATCATATTTTTTATATATAAAACTCAAATGAAAATTTTAGAAATCTAAACAACAAATCTACAAACATGACAATAATTTAAGCTAGAGAGAGAGAGAGAGAGAGAGAGAGAAAGAGAGAGAGAGAGAGAGAGAGAGAGAGAGAGAGAAAGGGTGGGGGTGGGGATTATCTCATATTTATTTAAACAATCTCAATCTAAATTAACTATCTTCTCCAATTCGTCTGCCACTGACGTGGTCACGCAACATCAACTTCTTCCCATTCAATTTAGCCATGGATGTTAATGAATTGAATGAAAAAGAAAATAACGATTGATGAAAAAAAAGAAAAGAAATCATTGAATTATATTTATGACTTGAACTCAATGATTAACGAAATCTGAATTTGATAAAAAAAAATAGGAAAATTGATAATGAAATATTATATAAAGATAAGGACGGAGACACTTTAATTAGTAGGGGGGCAATTGACCCCTTAAATTTTGAAATTTTTGTAATATAATATTAATACGATGGTGAAAAATTAAAATTGCCCTCCTTAAAAAATTAGGCTTGCCCCTCTTATTTTTAGGTTTTTAAAAAATTAAAGAATATTTTAGTTTTTTTTTAAAATTAGTCTAAAATATCTAAGAATACAAAGAGTTGATTGTTCTTACATAAAATTTTATTTGAATAGAACACGTTCCTTTTTAACATAAACAAGAGAATGAATAATTAAAAAAAAAAAGGGAGGGATGAAGGGGAGGGAGTGTGTGTGTGTGTGTGAGAGAGAGAGAGAGAGAGAGAAAGAGAGAGGTCTACTTTTCTATGTTCGTTATGCGGATGACATTCTATTCGGATTTAAGAGGAGGTCGGATGTTCCCCGACTGGTGGAAAGCAATCATAACAGGAGAAGTGAAGAAGAACAAGTGGAAGGTATTTTTGTGCTTTAGTCCATAATATGTGGAAACTTTCAATTGCAATTGCCATTTTCTTTTCTTTTTTTTACTGTTATACAAATTTCCAATTTCTATGTTAATTTAGTGAACACTAAACATGGATTCCAATTTCTCTATTTTTAGTAAACATGATTAAGAGTTTTAGAATATAATTTTCACAAGCTAACATGTTCTTTTGTCTTATATTAGTTTTTGTTGATAATATTGATATGGGTCCCGTTAATTTATGCTTTTTTTGAAGTTCTCTTTCCATATATCAATTGCATTTTTTTTATCAATTGTATAATTTTACTTTCTATTATATGGAGTATTTGTAATAGAAAGAGTTATTTTGATTTCGATATGATGGACTAATAAAACTAATTTCACATTAATTTTTTTTATTGTTTTTAATATATATGTATATTTTTTTCATTGAAGTTATGGAGAGATACTTTAAAAGAAAAGTAGTGTCTGAATTATTATCTATTCCAAAATGTAAAGATCATGAAAAAGAGTGTAATGGTTCAAAAATAAGTTGTGGAGATTTTAATTTATGTAGTCTTCCATTTGACCCTGGATTACACAAGCCAATTATAAGTTATCATCCTAATATTAGAGATGAGATTTGAAGAGCTTATTTGCAAAAGGGACCTTGTCAACCTTGTTCACATAATTTTAAACAAACTTTACAAGGTTAACTATTGAGACGATTTAATCCATCTTAGTTTGATGAATATCCTACTTGGTTAGAATATAGCATAGAGAAGAAAGTAGTGTACTGTTTATATTATTATCTTTTTAAATCAAATAGCAAATACCATAGGGGTAGTTGTAATGTTTTTGTTGTAGAGGGGTTTAGTAATTGGAAGAAAAAAGGAAAATTACAAGCACATGTTCATGGTCCTAATAATACACATAATCGAGCAATAATTGTCAAGTGTTGATGAATTAAGAACAACACCTTCAAACAATTATTGACAAGCAAAGAAAATAAGCTCAAGGTGATTATCAAGTTCGCTTAAATGCTTCTATTGACTGTATCCGGTTTCTTTTGAGATAAGGATTAGCTTTTTGAGGTTGTGAAGAATCTAAGGATTCAATTAATTGAGGAAACTTTTTAGAAATTTTAAAATTTCTCAGTGATCATAATGAAGGTATTTGACGAGTTACTTTAGTTAATTGTCTTAGAAATCTTAAATTGACATCTTTAGATGTTCAAAAAGACATTATGAATGCTTGTGCAATTAAAACCACCAACATCATCATTTAAAATCTTGGTTATGCTTTATTTTCTATCTTAGTAGATGAATCTCGTGAGGTATCACTTAAAGAACAAATGCCAGTTGTTATTCGTGATGTGAACAAGATCGATCAAGTGATTGAGCAGTTTTTAGGCATTGTACATGTCACTGAGATCAATGCTTTATCATTGAAGGCTGCAATTGAAGAATTATTTTTAAAGCACAATTTAAGCATATAAGGACTTCGAGGTCAAGGCTATCAGGGAGTAAACAATATGCAATGTGAATTTAAGGGTCCCAAATCTTTAATACTAAAAAAGAATGAGTGTGTTTTTTATGTATATTGCTTTGCACATCAACTTCAATTATCACTTGTGTCAGTTGTAAAAAATATATATTTGTTGCTTAGTTGTTTACTTTGGTTTCAAGTGTTGTGAATGTTGTTGGAGGCTCTTGTAAGCGTCATGATATGCTTTCACAATTTCTTGCTATTAAAGTTTTAAAAGCACTTGAAAGTGGACAAGGAAAAAATCAAGAGTCTAGCCTTAAACGAGCTGAAGATACAAGATGGGGTTCACCTTATAATACTTTGATTAGTTTGGTTAAAATGTTTTCTTCTATTATTGATGTTCTTGAAATTGTCATGGAAAAGGGATATCAGAACAAAGAGTTGAAGCTTGCACTTTGTTAAATTCACTACAAACTTTTGAATTTTCATTTTGCTTACATTTGATGAAAAGAGAATTAGGAATCACTAATGAATTGTCACAAACATTACAAAGAAATGATCAAGATATTGTGAATGTAACGATCTTCATTAAAATAGTTAAGCAATGATTACAACACATGTGATATGATGTATGTGATTCTTTATTTGATGAAGTCTCCTTGTTTTGTAATGAGTATAGAATATAAGTGCTTAATATGAATGATATGCATGTTATCCAGGGACAATCCAGACGAAATATTGAGAGGGTGGCAAACATACATCCTTACAAAGTGGAATTATTTTGTGCGATTATAGATTTGCAAAATTAAGAGCTTAATAATAGATTTAGTGAAGTGAATACCAAATTACTTCCATGTGCTTCATGCTTGAATTAAATTGATCATTCTCAGCTTATGACAAGGAAAAGTTACTTCGCCTCACTCAATTTCATCCTATGAAGTACTCATTAGTCCAACTACTTACTCTTGATAATCAGTTAGAGACCTATATTATTGATATGAAATCCAATTGTGATTATACAAATATTCAAGGAATTGGTCATCTTACAGAAAAATGGTGAAGACAAAGAAAGATATATTGTATCCATTAGTTTATCGATTCATAACTTTGGTGCTTATTCTACCAGTTGCCACTGCCATAGTTGAGAGAGCATTTTCTGCAATGAAAATTGTGAAGAATTGTTTGCTTAATAAAATGGGAGATCAATGGATGTCAGATTGTTTAATCACATATATTGAGAAATATATTTTTAATTCCATTGAAAATGAAGCCATTATGTATTGTTATCAATCTATGAAAAATCGTAGAAAACAAATGTAATTTTTATGAGCAAAATATGTTAATTATTAAAAATTGTTTAAATTTTTATTTCTTTAACATTATATATATTAATAGAAAATTTTACGTTAAATTGCTACCCTTAATTTAAAATTCTGGCTTCGTCCTTGTCTAACAAAAGGGAAGATATAGATGACGAGGGAGAAGGAGAAAAAAAATAAAAGAAACAAGTTTGTGAGTAGCAATTGAGAAAAATAGTAGTAGGAAAAAAAAAAAGCAAAGCGCATGTCTTTTCTTTTTCTTTTTTTTTGTGGGCCACAAACCCCACAACTATATGGTTTAGGCACTATGCAAGTGTAACTTATTTATTGTGGATCCAATTTCATATTGTTAAATAAAATTGGATTTTTTTATAATCAAAAGTAAAATAGAATCTTAATAATTTATATTTGATTAGATTTTGTTGTATTTCAAAAAAACAAGACTAGATTTTATAGAGTTGAGTTTTGTCTGTTAGTGCGCATTTAGTGGCATGAATAGAACAACATAGGACAACATAAGATAAGATATGATATGTTATGATCAGATAAATATTTATCTTGTATGGTGTTTGGTGCAATTAGGACTGAACAAAAAGCAACTATAATAATTTTAAAAACTTATTATATTTATTTTTAAATATAAAAATTATATTTATTAATGATACGGGTCTACCTAAAATAGACTTAGAAAGATATGAGCCGCCTAAAAGGTAAACTAAGGCTCATACTAAAAGGCCATGTCCACCATAAGCACTACCATGTGGGCCACTTACAATGCGCCATGTGGCTCCAGAAACTATTATAAATAGTCTGTATTGTCATCCTTTTCAGGTTACGTTCACTAAATCTTAAACTATCTAACTATACTTTCTCAAGGATTCACATAGAATCTAAGAGCATATTAAATCCATTACTGACTTGAACATCGGAGGATCATTGCTAGGCACACGCCTGGCCCTCTTAGCTCATTGTGCAGGTTAGACGTTCAATGGATTCAAGCCTAAGATCAGAAGTGATTAAGTCAAGAACTTATCAATTGGCGTCATCTGTGGGAATCTTTTATTAAACACTTTTCCTGATCTTGAATCGCCTAAATTCGTTCCATATCATAAGCAATGGATGACCCTCAGAGTGGCAGGAATCCTAACGGTGATAACTCGCCCAATCAATAACCGGGAAATGGTAATCAAGGAACTCCACCCCCTATCCATACCAATACCCCTTTTGATCCTAGGGCCACCTTTCAGGCCCAGACAGACCTCTTCAGAAACACACAAGCCAGTCCTATCCTGACCACATGCCATCAAGCTTCAACCAGTGCCACTGGAGACCTAGCAACGGAGATCCAAAAGGCTGTAATGGGAGCATTAACCCCACTCTTAAAGCTCTTACAAAATTAGGACACCCCAGGAAAGTCGACTCATGAAGCCCCATCTATTGATCCAACCCGACATTTCCACACACTCGAAGGTTGAAGAGGAGAAGAACCAAGGGTAGAAGCTGCGACTGCGAGGAGTAATCCAGTGGGGTTGACAGAAAGAGTGGGGGGGAGATGAAAGGAGAAGGAGGAAAGGCCTGAACAGAGAGAGCTCCATGGAATCAGTGGAGTCCAAAACCAACGAAGAAGTAGTGC
>CAOJBK011933350.1:0-14691 GCA_948294925.1 Codiaeum variegatum
GGTCTTCGATACGTCATAGCCTTAGACTTCACAGGACACGCGAAGCCTTCATTGCGAAGTCAGTTCTTCTAGAGGATGGGAAGCATACCCTTCGAGGAGACTGCACGAAGCACACCTTCGAGCTTGGGCATAGAAGCCTTCGTTATCCACCTTCGACACAGACCTTCGGGTCGACTTCGAAACTTCAAGGCATATAACAGTAATATTTTTGCTCTTTGGATAGATTGGCCTAGATCAATAGGGACTTGATTGAACAGGTGCTCATTTCGACTCTTCCACAAGGACCAACACAAGCACATGATACCTTTTGCAGCTTCTGTATTCCTTTGTCTCTTGCATTCAGTCCATATTGAATTCCACCATTCTACTATTTTAAGATTTTGGATGGCATTAAAATTTATAGTCCATGGGGAAGCTAACCAAGCTGCCCGAGAGTGATCACACAGGAAGAGACAGTGTTTAACAGTTTCTATTTCTTTCCTGCATATAGGACATAAATGATCAGGTGTAAGCCTTCTTTTAAACAAATTTTGACCAGTGGCTAAATTATTAGTGACCCCTCCCCAAAAGAAAAGTTTGATATTAGGGGTGACCCCCTGTTCCCAAATGGATTTCCAAAAAGAAACATTATCAACACCATTTGATACAACATTATTTCTCCCTCTATTGTTATCTTCTTGTTCAACCAACCATCTATAACCTGCTCGAACAGTATATCTTCCGTCTTTGTTCCAATGGTACACCCATAAATCTCTAGCATTCTCCTCTCCAATTGGAATTTTAGAGATTTCATCTACCTCTTCCGATGAGAAAAATCTCGTTAAAACTTCCTTATCCTAACTTTTGTCATTTTTTAAAAGATCACTCACTCTCATAGGCTAGCAAGAATGCAGCCTTTCTAATGTTATTCTGAATTTACTTAGATTAGGAACCCAAGGGTCGTTCCAAATGTGAGTGTCTTTGCTACTATTGACGTTCAACCTTGCTCCTACCTCTACAATCTTCTTAGCTTCAATAATTCCATTCCAGCTCCATGAGGGTCTGTTGCCCCTTTTGGCTCCCCAAAAATTCCCATCTGGAAAATAAATGGCCTTAACCAATCTCACCCATAGAACTTTTGTCTTGGATATGATCCTCCAAGCCTGTTTCGCTACCATGGCGAGATTAAATTTCTCAAAGTCTTTAAAACCCAATCCTCCAAAATATTTAGACTTTGAGATCCTTTCCCAACTAGACAAATGTAAACCTTTCCTCTCCATTCCATCCCCCACCAAAATCTAGTTAAAATAGCATTTAATTTTTTATAAACCCCTTTTGGAATCTTATAACAACCCATCAAATAATTCGGAACAGCTTGGAGCACCCCTTTAATTAATATTTCTTTACCTGCATGAGACAAAAACCTCATTTTCCATCTTTGAGCCTTCTCCCTAACTTTCTCAATCATAAATTTGAGAGCCTTTGTTTTAGATCTTCCCACGTTGCTGGTAAACCTAAATATTTATCGTCTTTTCCCATCGTTTTCATACTAAGCACTAATAAGATTTCTCCTTTTATTTCATGAGGAGTGTTTACACTAAATATAACAGAGCTTTTTGACGCATTTATCTTTTATCCTGCTGACCTTTTATACTCATTCAAAATCTGCTTAAATTTTTCAGCCTCCCTAATAGACGCATTTCCCAAAAGCAGAGTATCGTCAACGAACAACACATGAGAGAGAGTCGGGCATCTTCTCTTTATATTGAATCCCTTTAGTTCTCCTTTCTCCAAAGCATCCTCAATTAAAAAGGAAATGACATTAGAAACAAAAATAAAGAAGTATGGAAATAGAGAATCTCCTTGCCTCAAACCTCTAGAAGGAGAAAAATATGGAGTTGGCTTGCCATTAATAAGAACAGCATATTTCACTGAAGATATGCATTGATAAATGAGGTTTATAGAAAAGGAAGAGAAACCCATCTTCTTGAGAACTTCAGTAAGGAGCCCCCAATTTCAGATCATAAGCCTTCGTCATATCAATTTTTAAAGTCATGCTACTTCCTTTCTTATGAGAATATTTTTTAAATGCATGGAAAGCCTCATGAATAATTAAAATATTGTCTTGTATATTTCTATCCGGAATAAAAGCAGATTGGTATTGATTAACAAGTTTATTCATCTAGGGTTTAAGTCTCTCTACAATTGTTTTAGTTATAATTTTATAAGTAAAATTGCATAAATTGATAGGTCTGAATTGGGTTACCTAGGGGCAGCAACTTTTGGAATAAGCAATGTATATGTTTTGTTCATTGCTTTTGGCATTATCCCTTCTCTAAAAAATTGAGATATTGCTGCAAACAATTCATCCTTAATGAGATGGTAGGATGCTTGGTAGAAAGCTCCACTGTAGCCATCAATTCAATGTTTTATACTGATTCATTTTTTTTTTTTCATTTTCCTAGAAGTTTCATTTGCTTTGACATATGGACACATGGATATTACATATCTGACATTTAAAACAAAATTCTTTCTTTTTTTTACAACCTATCAGCTTTAATTTTTTTTTTTGAAGAAACCTGTCAGCTTTAATTGATTTTACTCTTTTTATACATAAAAAATTAAATTAATATATATGTAATGATTTTGGATAAATAGTTCTAAGAAATTTGAAAAAAAATGAGGAAGAAAAAGAGAAGTTTAAAATGATTTATTTATCAAAGTAAAAAAAAATGATTTATATATCAATATTCCATCATAATAATAATTTCTATTAAATACCAAAAAAGTTAATTTAATTGTTTTATTTTAAAAATAAAAATTAGAAAGTTTCAAATCTGTAAAATTATTAATTGCTATTATATCCTCAACTCAACAAAAACTTTAATTCAAATAATATAATAAATTAAAATGAAAAAATGTACATGGTATAGTATAAGTGTGCAAAAATGGAATGTTTAATATCAATATAGTATTTTTTTTTCTTTTTTTTTTTTGTGAAAAATAGTATTTGTTTTCTTGCTTTATCTTCTTAATTGCTATTATATACTATTTCTTGAATATGTATATATATCATATACAGAGTTTTATTTTTTTAAAAAAATGGATACTATTTATTGATAATAGATATTATTTGGTGAATTTTTATAGAAAAACATATTGTTATTAATTAATTATTTTTTTAAACATTTATAAAAAGATTATAAATCTGAAGAAAAAAATTTATTTCTTGAATATGGATACAATTTACTAAGTTTTGAGAAAAAATATAATATTTTTAAAAATGAATACTATTTACTAATAATGGACTACTATTTATTAAATTTTTATAGAAAACATTTATAAAAAAAGATTATACATCTAAAGAAAAAAACACTATTTATTGAATATGGATACTCTATATTGAATTTTTGTGAAAAAAAATATATTATTTTTTATAAATGGATACTATTTACAGATAATGGATATTGTTTACTTAGTCTTTGTAAAAAAAAAATACTATTTTTCTTAAATGGATACTATTTACTAATAATTGATACTTTTTATTTAGTTTTTGTGAAAAAATATATACTATTTTTTAAAAATGGATACTATTTACTGATAATGGATATTGTTTACTGAGTCTTTGTGAAAAATATATATTGTTTTTTGAATGGATACTATTTACTGATAATAGATATTGTTTATTGAATTTTAGTAGAAAATATATATTATTATTAATTAATTAAAAATTTAAAAATATTTATCAAAAAAGAGTATACATATGAAGACAAAAATGTTGTTTTTTAAAAATATATACTGTTTATTAAGTTTTTATGAAAAAATATAATTTTTTTAAAAATGGATACTAGTTATTGTAATTTTTGTAAAAAAAATATTGTTATTAATTAGATTTTTTTAAAACATTTATTAAAAAAAGTGTACATCTAAAAGAAAGTATATTGTTTCTTGAATATGGATACTGTTTACGAATTTTTGTGAAAAAAATATTATTTTTGAAAATGGATACTAATTACTGATAATATATATTATTTACTGAATTTTTTTAAAATTAAAATATTATTATAAAGTAATTAGTTTCTTTCTAAAACATTTACCATCGTAACATTTATTCTTAACAAATTTCAAGAAAGCAAAAAAATTAAATAGTTCATGTTTCAATATTAAATAATAATACTTTATTAACATGAAGATTTAACTTGATTATTTTTATTTTTAATAAAATAAACATTTAATATGCTATACCTTACGTAAAAAAAAGCATACGTCATTGAAAAAAATTGGTCAAATACTCTATTATATTAGTAATGGACAATATAAATTAACCAAAAAAGAGTATACATTTAGGGAAAAAAGTAATTAAATAGATACTATTTATTGCATTTTTTAGAAAAAAAATTATTCTATATTTTAAAAAATGTATACTATTTATTAATAATAGATATTATTCATTGAATTTTTGTAAATAAAAAATAAAAAGTATACATTGTTATACTTTCACCTTCAATTAAAATTAGTTTTGAGAGAACAAAAAAAACTTAAAGGAGTGGTTGATTTTTTTTTTTAATTTTAAAATAAGGTGAGGCTGAATTAATAAAATAAATTTTCAGTATACAATTTTAAAAATTTTTTTGACTTGAGAGTGACGGTGACCCCATATGCCACCCTCTTCGGTCTTATATTTTCTTTTTTTTTTAAAAAAATTACTTCTAAATGGTGAGATTTTTTATTTACTTGAATTATTAATTTAATAATATACAATTTTTAAGAATTTTATTTGTAAATGATGAATGCTTCTCTTAAAACAGAAGAAATGAAAATTGTTCTACAGCGTTAAATTTCACACTCTAATTAATATTTTTTAGATTTATATTTTAAAATTTTATTTGCTAAACAAGATGGTAAGCATTCTTAATTTATTTGAATTATTAATTTAATATTATTCATAATTATTAGCCAATCTTGTATTTCTACCAATTGAAAGCTAAATTTAATTAGAAAAGAAAAAAAAAACAAAAAAAAAATGGATCAAGTGGGAGCAACATTTAATTTACTTTAGTATTGCAATGAAAGAATGTCAGTTGAAACTTGAAATCATTATCTTTTAAAAAAAAAAAGAAAGAAAAAGAAACGTATTAGTTATTTTTTCTCCGTTTTAGGGTAATTGTTTCAAAATCCCAATAATATTCTCGGTTGTTCTTGAAAAATGGGTATCAGTAATTTTGGATGATACGTCATATATTTTTTAATAAATGATCATTTTATTTTTTATAATTAAATATTAAAATAAATTTATAAAAAAATTTAAAATTATAATATAAAAAATATATTAATATATTTATTTTAAATAATATTTTTATAAAATTATTTTTTATAATTTTTTATTTATATATTTTTAAAAAAATTAAAAATTAAAATTTGACATTAATAATCATAATAATCACTTTTTTTATAATAAAATAATATATATAATGATCATTTATTTTATAATAGAAAAATATATTTGAGTGACCCATTAGATGGGTGGGCAATCCTCTACCTATTAATTACTTTTTTTCCAAATCTCCATTAATTATTTCCATTTTTTTTACTTCTGTTATTTATTACTTTTTAATTACTCTTTTTTTTTTTGCCTATCTTAATTACTCTTTTTTTATGCATTATTTTGTATTTTCTTAATCTCATTTATTTTGTATTTTTACTTGATAACTTTTGTTTTTTCTTTTCATTTTTTTACTCAAATCTCCTTGTACTTTTGGTGCCATTTACTAGTTGAGATTTTAAACTACTATGAATTTTATTTTATTTTTATTTAACTTATTTAATAAATTTTGAATATGTTTAATTTTTTTAACTTATAAATGGGTTTCAAATTAATTTTTATTTAGTACTATATAAATTTCTTGAGTTTGTCCTCTGCCAAAATCCCCAGTATAATTTTTTTATTATTATTAACTTTGATTTTCAATTTAAAATATCTTCTTAGCTTAAATGAAAATTCTATTTTCTTTTTATAAATTTAATTTATTATTTCATATGGTCAAAAGAATTTTTTTTTGAAATCAATCGATCACCAAATAGCATGGTCAGCCTTAGACATAGGTATATCCAGGGTCCTATAAATTTATAAATAAAAAAATATATACCAATTTTATTTTATTCTAATTTTAATTATATTTTTCTAAAATGGCTTAGATATACAATTAAAAAAAATTAATAAAAAAAATATTTTAAATATTATTCATATTCCTATATTTTTAGTAAAATTATTGACAAATCATACAACTATCGTAGTTATTTAGACTATTATTTTAAATTTGTTATAAAAAAAATTGTGATTTTTTAATTATATTTTACTATTTATAGTTTTTTTTTAACTTTTAACTATATAATTTTATTATTTTAATAAAATTAATATTTAAAATTTTAATTTTATGATTGATTGTTTTTGGTATCATTTTTACTAAGGTCGATATTTCTAAATAACTTATTAAATTTTTTAATCAAGTACAAAAATATTTTTAGTCCATATTCACATTAATAATTACAGTCTGTTAAATTTATAAAAAGAAAGAGATAGTAAAAGCACAACGGAAAAAGATTATTTTTTAAAAATGATAAATTAAAAGTTAAATAAAAAGTATTTTAGATATTTTAAGTATTATTTTATAATAAAATATCACTTTAAACTTAAAACTAAGAAAAATTTTTAAAAATAGACAGAAGGATTTTATTGTTTAACGAAATTAAAATACAGAAATGTCTTAATTGGTTTTTTAAAAATAAAAAACTCTTAGCATTGTAAAAGTCAAAATCCATGGATTAAATAATAAATTACTCTTCCTAATTTAATAAAAAAAATTATTTTATTTAATTATAACTTTTAATCATTTATTTTTATTATCTAATATATCATGAAAATTTTAAATTTGAATTTTAAATAATTTATTTTTATAACTTTAAATCATAAATAAAATATATGAATTTTTGTAAATTTTTATTTTTATAAGTCAAAATGTCATCTAATTACTGATTTAGTTATGTAAATTTACTACATTTATATATCATACACAATATTTGATATACCGATTTAACTTCTAATCTATGGCCCATTAATTTTACCGATTTAAATATTAGACCAAGTTTAAAAACATAGATTTTTTTTGTTTCAATCTTGACCACCCTTGTATGCTAAATAATATCAGTGTTTATTTATATAATATAGTTCAATACACTATGATTTTCAATTTGGATATGAGCTAATAACTAATATCGTACCAAATTAAAATTTTTAATCTAGTATGGCATTCTCATGTAGTATACTTAGCCCTAAATAACATATTTAGATAGATAATGATAGGGGTTTAAACCAGACAGGAGGGCTCAAGTTCAAGATGGGAGAAAACCCATTAAAGGAAAGTCTATAAGTAGACATCCCTAGAGAGACAGAAGATAGATCTCGCTCCAAAGGAGAATGAATTGTTGAAACTTACCCCGGGGTATTGTCCGGAGAGAAAATGTCTAAGATAATAATGCTTGGATACAACTGTTCGTTATCTAACACCCTTTCATAGACTTCGAAAGATAGACCCTCCATTCGTGAGTCTCTTCTCAAGTCAAACAAAATAAGTCAACTACCATAGTACGACACTATCCTTTGCCTCCGCCACAAAATACCTATGTCAAACACATGTCACACTAACACATTGAATCAAGAAAAGTGTCTTTTGGCACTGATTACCACATTAGGACAAAAGGGATATTCTCCATCAATCAATCATCTATGGACACTTCATCACCATGATCAAACATGTCCTTAATGGTTAGCTACCTATCTATTTGATCTTGGCCTTCCAAATGAGACATGTCAACACTTTCAAGCCGCTATATAAGGTCTTTCACATTAACAATAAATGTAACTTCTTCACTTTATCTTTAATCTAAGAAATTATAATTTCTTATTCTCTAAAAAATCTCATTCTAGTATTTTATCAAGTTACTAACTTGAGTATCTGAAGTTTTTTGCTAAGTATAAAGCCTGATATTCCTGGCCTTTCTTTTGTGCTGTAAACCCATTTTCAAACTCCTAACATTAAAGATCCAAATTATTGTTGGTTGGTTGAGTTTTTTGTTTATAAGATATATTAACATAATTATAAAAATTACATATATATTAAATTACAAGTATGATGATTTTAAAATGTTTAAAATTTTTGTCATATATTAATTTGGATTTTGATAAATATAATAATTTTGATAATATTTTCATGTAAAAATTTTTAATCAATCATTATATAATTTTTTTGGATAAATTATTATTTAGTCTCCCACTTTTTGGCCTAATTAACATTAGGATCCATATATTTGACCAAACCCATTATTTAGTCTTTTTATTTTTATTTTATCATATAATTTAGTTTTTCAATTTCTAATTTTGTATTTTTTTCATTAGTTTTTTTTGTGAAATGACGAAAATGATTTAGTAGATATTTATACAAAATAACTTATTGAAGTAATTAAATAAAAAAAAAGTTATGTTTATTCAATTAGCTTTTTAGATTCAAATCTTCAATAGTTTTTTTTAGCAAAATAACTTATTAATACATTATTATGTAAATGTTTGCGGTCATTCAATTATTTTACTATTATAATAAAAAAACTAATGAGAATACATAAAAATAGAGATTGGTGAACTAAATTGTTTGATAAAATCAAAATGAATAGACTAAAGAATGGATTTGACCGAATACAAAGACCTTAGTGTTAATTAGGGTAAAATTTATGAACTAAATAATAATATACTTAAAATTTTTATTAAAAAAAAAAACATTACATGAAATTTTAAGTTTGAACCATTTAGTAAAAATAAAAAAGTCTTAAAAAAAGAAAAAAAAAAACTAAAAAACAAGTATTTAAATAAATATATATGCAATATTCCATCAATTTTATAATTATGGCCGTAGTTTTTTTATTTTTTGTCAAATGGGCAGCATTTACTATGCTCCAATTATGACCAATTCAGTTTTTCCAAGGAAAAATTTTGAAATCCGTTTGTTACGGTACTTCGTCCGTTTCAAAATATAAAATATTTTTATTTTTTGAGATTTTATTTTAATTTATAATATTTTTCAAAATATATTAATAAAATTATAAAAAAATATAAAAGAATAAAAGAGATATTTAAAATTGTTCAAATTATAGAGGAATCAAACTTATGAGTCACACCATAAAGTTATGGGAGAGAGTTGTAGAGCAGCGTATCCGGAGTTGCACATTTGGCTTTATGCCTGAAAAATCCACTATGGAAACAATTTTTCTTATTAGAAGGCTGATAGAGAAATATCGAGAGATGAAGAAAGATCGTCACATGATGTTTATCAATCTGGAAAAAACATATGATAGAATGCCACAAGATGTTTTATGGTGGGTTTTCGAACGTAAAAATGTGTCAGTTAGATACATTCAAGTAATTAAGGATATGTATGATGGGGCAGTTAGTAGTGTACGTACGACCGGAGGTGATACAAGAGAATTCCCTATCACGATCGGATTACATCAAGGATCAGCTTTAAGCCCTTATCTTTTTCACTATTGTTATGGATGAATTGACAAAAGATATACAAGAGGAAATCCATTGGTGTATGATGTTTGCGAATGATACAATGCTCGAGAAGAAGTTGAGGGGAAGGTAGAGCAATGGAGAAGTGAATTAGAGGAAAAAATGCTTTAAAGTTAGTTGGAAGAAGACTGAGTATATGCATTGTAAATTTAGGAAAGATAATAGGAAGGAGCAGATGAATGTGTGTTTAGAAGGCGTTGCCATATCTAAAGGCACACATTTCAGATACTTAGGATCTATCTTGCAAGATGATAGAGATTATGAAGAGGATGTTGCTCATCAGATTAAAGCAGGGTGGATAAAATGGATGAGTGCTTCCGGAGTATTATGTGATCGAAAGATTCCACATAAACTAAAAGGAAAATTTTATCGCACTGCGGTGAGGCATGCTATGATGTATGAGAGTGAATGTTGGGCTATAAAAGCATAACAAGTCTCTAAATTTGGTGTGGCGGAAATGAGGATGCTAAGATGGATGTGCGACCATACTAGAATAGATAGAGTCCATAATGAGTATATCATGGATAAAGTTGGAGTTGTCCCTATAGAAGACAAGTTGAGATAAGAGAGACTAAAATGGTTCAGGCATGTACGGCGTAGACTTTTAGATTTATCGGCTAGAAAATTAGAACACCTTAAAATAGATTTAGGTAAAAAAGGGAGAGGTAGACCTAAACTAACTTGAAATAAAGTCATTCAATATGATCTTGAGTTTTTAAATATTTCTGATAATATGGTTCACGATCGTCCCGAATGGAAAAAGCGAATCCATATAGCCGATCCCAATTAACTTGAGATTAATATTTTATTGAGTTGAGTTGAATTGTATAAAAAAATAATGTTTTAAAATTATTTTTTAATATGAATCTAATAATATAATTTTTATAATTTTTATAAATATATATTATAAAAAATTTATAATTAAAGTTCAATCTTGAAAAATGAACATATTTTATACTATTTTTATTATTAAATAAGTGATCATTTTATTTTTTATGTTTAAATATTAAAAAAAATTTATAAAAAAAAATTAATTATAATATAAAAAAATATATTAATACGTTTATTTTGAATAATATTTTTATAAATTTTTTTATAATTTTTTATTTATTTATTTTTGAAATAATTAAAAATTAAAATTTATTAATTACCACTTATTTAAGATTGAAATTCATATTTTGAAAAGGAGTAGTGTTTATTGGCTGAGGGTGGACAACTCAGGGTTAGTGTATAGCAGCTAAACCCAACCCATCAATCGTTATTAGTACTAACCCCAGAGAAAGCTACTTACCCAACAATCATACAAAATGCCATTCCTCATTTTCATTCCCCTCAATTATTACTAACCCATCAAGCCTGCCCAGCTCCAAAAAAAATATATATCTAAAGTTAACTTTCGGCGCTCGTTCATACTCACACCAAGTGTACGATAAAAGTCACAGAAAATTGTCTGTTTTCTCTCATTTGTTTTACCTGAAAGAATTTCTCAAATTGTGCAGGTTATTCTTTGATTTAATGTGTTATTTCATGTTTCAGCATCTCTACAGTATGGCTGGACTGAATGTTCCTACTGCCCTTCAATTCAAGGCTTGTGATATCTTCTGGAACCACTCAAAAGCTTTTAACTTTCTCCCTATAAATATTACAACTAAGTGGAATTGGATGGAACTATTTTCAAATGTCAGTATTTCTTTGTAAATTAATGTTCATACTGGATTTTCAATAGGATTTGGCGTTTTGCTATGGAGTTTAAATCCGTCTTGTTCATATTAGATTTTCAGATGATGACATTGGTTGCTAAAAGAAGAGCAAATACTCTGAAAGAAAGTGCAAAAACTATAGAAATAAGAAGGCGAAAGAAGGTATGTATGCCTTTAAAAAAATAAAAATTATGAGCTGTAATCTTGAGTAATCAATTTTGCGAACTACATTTTTCTGAATCCTGAAATAAAGGAAAAAAAAAAAGCTATGTAGGATTGACACGGGACACATGGAAACGGGATATAAGACATGGAGAAATGACATTTTCAAAAATATAAGGAAGAAGACATGGGTTC
Organism: Codiaeum variegatum; assembly: GCA_948294925.1. NCBI lineage: Eukaryota > Viridiplantae > Streptophyta > Magnoliopsida > Malpighiales > Euphorbiaceae > Codiaeum > Codiaeum variegatum. The sequence continues at coordinate 11,656 of CAOJBK011933350.1, forward strand.
CGACTTTCCGAAATGGGGACACGCTAAGTGAACGAAGTGTTGGTGCTTCATAGGAAAAAAGAAAGAGAACTTAATTACTGACTTCTTTAGTATTTCAGTTTTATTGGCGTGATTTGTTGCCAAATAGGCATTTATAATTATTTACATTTTAATATGATTAATTGAGTTGTATGTATAACGAAATGTGCCTGGATTTGGGAAATTTATGTTCAGAAGGGCTTCACCTTCTTTGAACAGGTGTTTTCTCGAAATGTTTTTCTTGGTGGACTTGCCTTGACTGTAATGCAATGTTTGTTTTTTTGAATGCTTACTCCAGTTTAATGGCACACCTACAAAACCAAGGCTATCAGTGTTCTGTTCAACTAAACAGTTTTATGCTATGCTGGTTCACTAGAAAATTATAGATTGTTTTCTTGTAAATTCAAATCCTGGTTCATTTTGCAGGATGCTGCGAAATGTCTTGGTGAAGAACTAGTTAAGGCATGTGTAAGTCTTAATATTAACGAGATATCATCTTATGATCGCGATGGTTTTCCACGTGGGGAAAGAATGCAAGCATTTGAGATTGCAATTTCTAGGCATGGATTCTTACCAAGATAGCTCTGCACCTAATTTTGCATAATCATCTCTTGTTCATGCACATATCCTCAACATGTAGATAAGGAGGTTTGAACTTGCGACCTCTCCTTTTTTTTCACACTTTTTGCAAGTGATGAAAACCAATCACGCCACAAGTGATTGACTTGTTAGGAGTTTTTTTTTTTGAAAACTGTTAGGAGATTATTTAAATTGACTGTTTATCTAACAAAAAATTGTGTGATTTAATTTGATTTTTATAAAACAAAGATGTTTGGCAGTTGAATTTTAACCTATAAGTGCAGTGAAATTTTAATTATAATATTTATATTGCAATTAAAATATTTTCTTTTTGAAAAAAAGAAAGATGTATTCATTCAATAGCTTTGTCTAAAAAGATTTAAAAATCTCCCAAACATTCTCTCACATTCTGTGTTAAGAGCTAATTGTATTTAAAAAACATAATTTTTTTAGGAGAAAAAGACATCGTTTTGAAACAGTGTGACTGCTCATTCAGATACAGTTACTGACCGTTTGTCACAGTTAACATATAGGCGGTTATTGGGAAATTTGTATAAAAACTAGTAAATAAATTTTCAAAACTCAAAAAACTTATCCATAAAACTGTCATTTTTTTTTCCTGTTTTGTTATCTTTCTCTCTGTGGGACTACATTTTTCATTTTTCAACAATGGAGAACACAATACAAGAAGATATTGGAATCAAAATCTACACAGCATCTCCCAAAAATGACCCAAAACCATTCTCTTCTTCTTCTTCTTCTTCTCTTTTGAATATTCCCAATGCCCCTAAAGAACCAGGAACCAAACGACGAGTCGTAGCCAAAGGAGTACAAAAAACTCTCTCTAAAACATCAATGCTTGTAAATTTTCTCCCAACAGGAACTCTTTTAACTTTTGAAATGATTCTCCCATCTATAATCAAGAATGGCCAATGCACTGATGTTTCAATTCTAATGCTTTTTGTTCTTCTTGGCCTTTGCGCTGTATCTTGCTTTTTCTTTCATTTCACAGATAGTTTTAAAGGTCCTGATGGGAAGGTTTATTATGGATTTGTTACTCCAAAAGGGTTGGCTGTTTTTAAGCCTGGACTTGCTGTTGAAGTGCCTAAAGATGAGAGGTATAAAGTTGGTTTAACTGATTTTGTTCATGCTTTAATGTCAGTTATGGTTTTTGCGGCGATCGCCTTTTCAGATCATAGAGTAACAGATTGTTTGTTTCCTGGACATGTTGAGGAGATGGATGAAGTGATGGAAAGTTTTCCTCTAATGGTTGGTATTGTTTGTAGTGGCTTGTTTTTGATATTTCCTAATACTCGATATGGTATAGGTTGTATGACTACTTAGACTATAGGGCATACTTATTTTCATTTTTAAGATTTGTTTTGTGTTATCACTTCTATCGTATTGTATTTGTTGTTCATAACATATATGCTTCCCAGAGAATAATACTTGGAAGAGTTCAGTACTGACTCTGCACAAGTTCGATGCTTTTCCCATACGTGACACCAAAATTTGTTGGTCAATTCTTTTCTAAACTGCTTACTAAATCTGAAATCTACCAAATATATTATTAATAAATCTATTCGTAATCATATCAAAATAAAGCAAAATTACTCCAAATAATTAGTTAATACCTGAGATTCATCAAAATCAATTAGGCCAAAGCCCCCATGAATGCCAAAATCAACTGCAGGTTTCCCAGTTTTTGGATAGCAACAACCACGCCTTGTGTCACAGTATGATCCTGGCCACTGCCATAGCAAGAATGAGCAATTTCAAAAATTATGAATTATAAAATAAAGCAAAGAAAATTGATAATTATTACTAATTAATTTCCATAACCTGTTGAACAAAGTAGAAGAAATCAAAATCTTGAGAAAGGCAAAGAACTGAAATGTGTTGAAATATGAAAAGCTTGATGAGGATTGAAAAGTTTATTGCCTTGTATATAAGGCTTTTCACGCATGTAGCAAATGTAACTTCAGCTTAATTTTCAACCTCTAAATCCTAGTATCTCATCAAGGCAATACTAATACTATTTAAAATTTGGTGTCATTTTTTTTTTTAATTTTAGTGTCATTTTAGGATCTCCATACCTATACCCACCTCGCATGTCCCCTATCTATATCATACCCATTCGAGGAAAAAATTTCAAATTCATCCCCACACCCACATTTAACTAAAAAGAAAATTATTGAAAATAAAATTTGTATGAAGTAACAAGTGGTAAACAATGTCAATCGTGGTTTATCGTAGAATTTGTAATAGAAGATTATATTAGTTTATAATTCTTTATTCAAATTAAATTAAATATATATTAAACAATGATTTTATTATTTTTTATTGCACTTCTAATGAATTATTTTTCTTATTTAGATTAAAATTATATAAATATATAATTAAACATAACCTTTATTTATATATATATATATATATATA
>CAOJBK011934514.1:0-11096 GCA_948294925.1 Codiaeum variegatum
ATGGGTCAATGTATATATATAAGGTGTACTGTGAGAGGGAAGATCAACTGAGGCAAACACTGTGAGGTAGCTTTGTACTGGTACTGTATCTCTGTAAATAGAAATCTCTCTGCCCGTGGACGTAGGCTGTGATTGCCGAACTACGTAAATCTGTGTGTCAATTTTAATTTCTGGTTCTTGTGTGATTGTTCTTCTCCTTTCTGTGTGCGCGGTAGTGCTGCCATTGGCGTTGGTTTCACGCGACAAATGGAGTAGTGTCAGATTTGTTGTGCACATTTTGTGCATCTGGAGTTGAGGATATAATGCATGTTTTCCTCAAGTGTGGTTACATCAGAGACTTTTAGAGGATAATGTGTGTTGCTGTTAAGCTGGGAACCTATTGGATGAATTTCTAGGAATGGTTTTATTATTTTTTAGCAGCTTTTCGAGAAAGGATGTGGCTAAAATAGTTGTGATTTTAGATAATATATGGTGGACCAAGAATAAATTAGTATGGAATGGGGAGAGCGTGGATCATAACATTGTTGTGACGAAGTTTCTAAAGGCCCTTTATGAGTTCTGGGATGCTAGAGGCAATGATTTTGGTCAGGCTGCTAGCAGTGCCACTCGATGTAATGATCAGGCTGTTGCTAAGTGGAGTTGCCCACCAACAGGTGTATATTTTTTGAATGTTGACAGATATATCAAATGGGCTAGTTCAAGTTGTATATTGCCGCAATGTTTGCTCCTATCCCATTCTCACCTTTAGCTATTATGGCAGAAGTTGTTGCTCTGCGAACATTTATTATGTGGGCTTTCAAATTCAACATAGATGAGATGCACATTTAATCGGATTGATTGGGAGTTACTGACAAGATTGGTTCATTGCAACCAAGTATCACATAGCTGGAAATGATAATTGGAGACATTAAAGATGTTTTGCAACCTCATTTTCAAGCCTATCAAGTACCAAGACAAACTAATCTCCTAGCTCATATTTTAGTTAGAGAAGGCAAGTTTGACTAACAAATGCATGAATGACACGACACTTTACCATGCTATGCCTTTGATGTACATGAAAATTATTTAAAATCAATGAAAGATTAGGTCTGCTTCTTAAAAAAAAAAAAATCCCTAGTAAGTTTTTTTTTTCACTATCCATAATATCTGTATATATATATTTAAAGTAATGAATATAACTTAGAATCTAAATAGCTTAGAAAATTTTTATACAATAATAATCATCATAAAACATGATCATTATCAAAAAAAATATAAAAAAAAAACAATCATCTATACAAAAAAATACTTTAGTATAACAATTTTAAATAAATAGATATATTTTATTATAATTTTTTCTCTTTTGAATAATTTATTTTAATTTAATTGAGAGCATATAATTTTATTAAAGTAATTTTATTTAAAAAAACTATCATATTTACTCCTAGCATACGATTTACTCTTAATTTTGATCCATTCTTCGAGAACATTTGATCAAACTCCTGTATTTTTTGAAAACTTTCAAATCTACTCAACATTTATTTGTTATATTAATTTTTTTAATAATAATAATGTCAAGTATATTTTTGAGTGAAATATAGCAGCTATTAAAAAAAAACTACCATATAAAATATAATTGTCTTATAATAACTCTACAATATGATACATATCATACATATATAATTGTTACTATCATTATAAAGCTGACCATTTTTTTTATTAATTAAGTTACCATTATGATTTTAAAATTTTTATCATATAAAGCTCAAGTGAAATACATTTTAGTGAATACGCACACAAGTTAAAGAAAACTAGTTATTTAAACATCTAATTCAGAAATGGTCCCGTTGGAATGTGGCGATTTTAAGTAAATGAAAAAAGGAAAGGATAATTCAAGAGAATTGCATGACTAATCCATTGAAGTAGACAGAGGAAAGACCACAGAATTCGGCCTTCACAAGCCAACAATAATGTCTCTTTCCTGGTAAGTATTCTTACTGAATTTAGGACAATTTTTTTTTTAAAAAAAAAGAAATTCAACTTTCGTTGATGGTTAAAAAGCAAACTAAAATGAAGGTTCCTATGAGGGTAAGAACAAAAACAAATCTCAAACCACATTTTGGCATGGAAACAAAATTAGAAGAAAAAGTGTAAATTTGAAGCATTCTTAGTGTAGCACTTGTTGATTTTTTTTTTTCTTTCTGTCTGCTCTTTCACAATAGCTTCTGTCTAAATTTGTGTCCCACTCTCCCCTCTCTTTCCCCTTCACACTTACAAATATTAAGTTATGACGATGATCTCCAAAGAGAGAAGGTTCCCATCATCCTTATTGCTCATCAAGCTTAATTCTTATTCCCAAAATTGGACTTTTTCGATAATGCCTCATTTAGCTTCTTGTATACCTATATATCATGCATTTCTTGGCATTATTATTTCATATCTTATCTCATTCTACTTTTATCTTTTAAAATAAAACGTCACCACTTTAAATTAAATTATATATTCCCTTTTCTATATATCAATGAAACTTTGAAATTGTGGGTTGGAACTCACTTAGAATCAAATATTATTTAAAAAAAAGCAAACTTCAGTGCTAGAAAGTTTCTACGCTAAGGCGGACTCAGGAGAAGGAGACCCTATATGTATGCGACCTTTCCTTGGCATTTCTGCCAAGAGGCCGTTTTCAGAGTTCGAACCTTAGACTTGAGGACGGAAAGTCAGCTCATCCACTATTGCGCCAAGACCCGCCTTCTATTTAAAAAAAAAAACATGCTGAAATTAAAGGAATTCGTAAAGAGAAAAACACTTGTCATTTTTGTTATATCATATTTCAATAAGCTGAATTTATCTTTCTATAGGATGGAAGTAGTCTTAGTCGCATTGAAATGAATCTGCCTCCGTAACTTCTGTAGATGAAGCAGCTATATCTTTGTCTGTTTTGTCATCCTGGTAAAATTAAATTTCATAGTCACATGACATTATTTCCAGTACCAACCACTCTTAACTATATTTATATGTACTATATCTATATTAGCCCATCAACTGTCCATTCCATCAGACTTAACTAAAGGACATATTTGGCAAAAAATTAAAAATTAAAAAAAAAATAAAAACAAAGGACGATGAGGCTTGCACCGAACACCAAGAATTCAAAACAACTCAAACTATAATTTATTCCAATATATTAAATATAAGGAAACACTATGATAATTATTGCAAAATAAATGTGCAATAAAAATATAATTCAAGCAAGAAAAATTATAAAATACAAGAATTTATATAATTCGAGTAAAGTGATCTATGTCTACGGATAGAAAGAGTAACTTTATTATTAATACAAAATACATCCATAATTCTAAATATAAAACATTTATATGAAATTCTAAATGCGCTGTTAAATTTTTCCAAATACATAGCATTCAAGTTCGGGTCTGTTGGCCTTTGCTCTCCATCAGCACCATCAATCTTTAAGAAAAATCTCCTTCAAGTTGAGCTTCTACAATATTTTGAATCGGGACAAAATGTAGGTCGTGACTGTTAAGTATCATTTTGTGTAATAACATTTATTAATATTTATCATCACTCTTGTATTTTAAATTAGTTAGAAGTCTTTCATTAGTGTACATCTTAAGCCATATAAATGATCCATGTATCAACATATGGTCTTTACTCCAAAATTTACACAATGTTTATTTTCTTTACAATCACAAAGTTAAAATTAAATCAATAATAATCATGAAATAATATATGCAATATACATAATGAATGGAACTAATTTTTTTTAAAAAAAATTTAAAATTTTTATATCATAATTTATGTTTAATTTTATATGTAATTAAATAAATTTCTATGTATTCAAAGGGAAACTTCACTTGAAATAAGCGGAGTTTTTTTTTTTTTCTAACCAGAAACAAGGGGAGTTAAAATAATATATGATCAAATCCTACAATTTTACATTAAAAAAATTTACCATTCTAAAGGTTAAGCAAAACTATGCATTATAACCCTTTGATTTATGATTTTTTTTTTCTCATGACATAATATAAAATTTTTTATCTAAATAAAGTATGTTTTTTATAAAGTTGTTTAAAGATATTACTATGTTCACCTCTAACTCTAGCAAGAACCCTAATCCTTGCCGTGTCCCACCTTAACCACAAGCCTAGCCAGGCGTCTAACCATCGTGGCCTACCCTATCGTTGTCGTTTCCATTCTCCTCCTACCTATGGAAAAATTGTCTTTCATGAAAGTTTTCCTTCGAATTGAAATGCCAAGGCCCTTTTAATCTCCTATCAACACATTGGAAAATAGATGAGGTTATTGTTCTTAACAAGCCCACATCGAGGAATAAGCCCTTTACCTTCATCCACCTTTCATCCTCAAGGGATTGTGATGCAGTGTTAGAAGACCTTAATGTTGTTTCCATTACTAGTTTCAAACATTCTTGTGTTATTTCTTATTCCAATCGACAAAGGCATCATTCGAATCCTAGCCTTTAAGCACGTTCTTAGTGAAGGTTGAACCATTAGTTTGTACCCACCAAGCTTGTTGCTATGCTTGGCAAGGTATAGGATGGTCACATTTATGCTCAGGTAACTAGTGATTCTTGACCCAAACCTAATTATGTGACCATTGATTGTTGTTTCCCTTACGATAGTTCAATATATGAGTGGCTACATCGTTCGTTAGTGGGTTTTTTGAAGGATTAGAAGCTAGTTTTCTCCATCTAAGATACCTAATTCAATAACGTCACTGTCTCTTTTGACTTTTAAAACTCTAAAGGGGAGAGACATTTATCTATAATCTATTGCATGTTCAATAGGTAAATGGTTTACTCAAATTGAAGGTTATAAACCAAATTTGTTGTTGATGATTTTATCATGATTGTTTATCTTTTGGGTTGTTACTTACATTTTAAATTTTGTATTTATAGATTATATTTTCTAAAGGCGGGCCTTGGTGCAATGGTGGATGCGCTGACTTTCCGTCCCCAAGTCCAAAGTTCGAGCCCTGAAAACGGTTGGATCTCATTCCCCTGAGCCCGTCTTAGCGTGGGAGTCTTATGGTACTGGGGTCTGCCTTTATAGATTATATTTTCTCTTGTAGCATAATTGGTTAGCAAGATCATAAGTAAATCAGATCATTATTTGTTGTATAAATTTCAAGCTGATAACGAGATAGAGTTTCACTTCTTCTGAATTTTTCTACTTCAAATCTTATATGAGATCAGATCTTCCATAGCTATTGACCTTTTATTTTCCTTATTGATCTCCAGTAAACACATGTGATACCACCAATGGTTTTTTAATCTCAAATTTCTAATCTATTCACAATTAGTTTCTCTATTCAAACCCCAATCAAGTTAAATGGTAGCAACTTCCCTTCATGGAAGCTTTAATTTCAAACCCTCCAAATTGGATATGACATTCATGGCTTCATCGATGGTCAGAAAACTTATCCTACAACAACCATTATAGTCAATATCATTGTCATACCAAATCCAGCATTCTCTAACTAGATTAGACAGCAGAAACTGACGTCAATGCTATAGTTGGCTTTCTTTCCCCAAACTATTTTTTCATTCATAGCAAATCCTACAACCTTGAAGCAAACTTGGGACATTTTAATGTCCACTTATTTGAAACTATATAAATGCCACATAAAAGGAATCAAACAACACATCATATCTCTTACCAAAGGTTCAATGTCAACCAAAGAATACATTTTTAAATATTTTTAATTTAAAAAGTATATCACTTATTTTATTTACAATTTATTTTCAGAAATTAATATTTTATTTTATCAAACACAATCTTCATTTTCAAATTTTCTAATGACAGTCTATAATTAGATTTAATTAAATATATACATTATATGCTCAATTTTTTTTACAAAGTTTAAGGATTTTTTTCTACTATTTTAGCATAATTGTGAAAAAATAATTTAATTTATAAAAAAACGTAAATAAATTTTTAACTTTTCGCATAAAAATAAATTTTTTTGAAAAAAAAGTAACTTATTTTCGACAAAGGAAGTATTCAATAACTTAAGTTAATTTTATTCAACACTTAATCAGTATAAATTTATTAAATAATCTTGATTTAAAAATTTAAATTAAATAGAAAATCATTAAAAATAATAAATTAAAATTTTAACTTAAGATTAATGCTCAATTTTATAAGTGGTCAAATTTTTTAATATGTTTATAATTTAAAAAATAGGATCGCTTATTTTTTTATGTTCAAATCACTTATTTTATTAATTACTTAATTTTAAATTTTATTAAAAAAAATTAAAATAATCATATAAAACATCTATTTTTTTATATTTATATTGTGTAATTTCTATTGAAGTTTTCACTCAAACAAAATCTTAATTTTAATTCTGATTTGTGGGTAGCTTGTGCTGTCTACCCTTTTTGTAGATTCAAAATTTAACATTTTTAAAAGTAAATATTAAATTAATTGTAAATTTATATTTTCTCCTGGAAGACCATTAACATATGTATATGTATGTGCACATGCATGTATGTATATATTACAGGTTGATAAAATAGGTAAAGTTGCTTTCGTAGCAATTTTGAAAAATAAAATTCTTGAAAAACAAAATAAAATCATGAGTTTGCCCACTGTAAATTATCTGAAAATGAAACTAGCTAGGGGCAACACGTAAATAGATAGAAAATATTAGAGATATAAAAAAAAAAAAAAAAAAATTACAAGAATAGCGAAAGAAGAGTGTGACGAAAGGGAGGCTTGTCCTGTAGCTACCAACTAGATACGAAATAAGAGAAGCACAATAACGCAGTGAGACGAAGAAGCTAAGGGTAAGAGCTTGAAGACGGTGGCCCCTATCATCACCGCATACGACACATTTGGCTGCGTAATAGCTGCACTCTGCAGTCACCCTTTTTTCTTTTCTTATTCATATTATTTACAATTTTACAGTCTTGTAATTCAAATTTTTTACAGTAATACGATGTCGTTACAGTTTTGTATGTACAAATTAAGGCAAAATAATAAGTAAATCATGAAAAATATGATAACTTTAAGATAAACCCTACCTTTTTTAGCCATGAACCTTAGGGATTTTTTTTTGTTACTTTATTCTAACGAAAATGTTACAAATTTAGAGAAAAAATTGAACTTTTTTTCATTTTTTTTTAAAATTAGTCAATTTTTAAAAAAATTATTTTAAATACAACAAGAATTTAATTTTAAAAATATAAATTAATTTATGTAAAATAATAATTTTTTGAATATAAAAATAAATTTCTTAGTTGTAAAAAATAATTATCTTACAAAAAATAATATTTTATATTTTTCATAAATTATATTTTTTTTTATAAAATTTTAAGTGTAAAAATTTAGAGGAATACTTTTAATGTTTTAATTTTTATTTTATTAGATCTATTTTTTTTAAATATAAATTTTTGTCCATTTAAAAAATTATGAAAAAATAGTCTAATTTGTAAAGAATATATATATATATATATAAAGTTTTAACTTTTTGAGTGAAAGCCAATATGTAGTAAAATTATTTTAATTTGTAATAAAATACTTTCTCTTTCCATATATTATAATCCACTTTGACTTTTTGCAGTCTTTTAGTCATTATTTTTATTATTATATGATATCAAAAATTATAAAAATATAAAAGAATTTTTGAAAGTAAATCTTATGATATGATTTATATATTATAATATTATATATTTTCTAAAAAAATAATAGTAAAAAAATTGACTTTGACCTTTAAATTCAAAAGAAGTTATAATTCATATACTGAGAGAGTAATTATAATATATGTGTCACAAGTGACACAGGCTAAAGTCAGTGATGGTCATATTTAGATACTATATGCCTTGTCATCTCAATTTCATTATATACCACATGTAATATAGGATTAATGTAAAATGAAAAGTATAGGTGCTATATGAGTCATGATACGATAACACGATTCACTTAACATGAAAAAGGATTAGGCTTAATGTGTTTGTATCATAAAGAGATCGACTCATTAATGATGCTAACTTAAACATGTTATATAACGAGTCCACTAACATGTTATTAACTTAATTAATTTTATGGATCAGATTGTATTGAGTTAACCGGACTCAACTAACTCATTTAATAATTTATATATTTTTTTTAGAAATAATTTAACTTTTTGTTATATTAAAAATTTTAAAACTTAGAAAGTTTATTCAAATTTATAAATATTTTTATTATATTATATAAATTTTTATTATGTATATTAAATGGACTCAATTAGGTTATAACCTGTATATGACCCATTAAAATGAATGGATTACATATATTATATTAGTGTCATCTTATTTTTTGTGTTGTGTTAAGTTTGAAATATAGACACGATTAATAAACAATTTATATTTTATGTTGATGTCAATCTTGTGATTTAAATTGGTCAATCAGATACAAATACGATCAACCAACATTTTTTGATACCCCTAATAAAAATTATATTTAAGAAATTTTTTTTAGTAGGATATTTAAAAGATATTGATGATCCAATTTAAAATAATTGAACACTTAAAAGTAAATTTTTGAATATTTTATTCCGCATTTGTCTTTTCACTTGATATATAATCCAAAAATAATTACTAAATTTTTTATAGATTTAACATATATATATATATAAAATAATAATAATTATTTGAAAATGAAAAAGATAGAGATAGAGAGAGAATTGTGTATGGCGGTCATGTATGTATTGTGTATATACATTAAGCCAATAATGATTCAGGAACAAATTAAGACCGAGTGTTGGATACTTTTGATCCAGTTTATTATATATGAGAGAGAGAAATATATATTATAAAAACAACAAATTCAGAGAAGAGGAGAAGCAAAATACGTCTAAAGATTGCTTGTTTTCTTCTCTTCACCTCCGGATTGTTGCTGTCCCCTTTATACTTTTCTCTTGGTTCTTTCTGGGTTTTAACTTAAATCTTTCTTCTTGGTTCCTTCTGCCTTCTTTCTTCAGGTACCCAAAGGGTTGTTTTTCTTTTTTAATTATTCACTTCTTTCTGTTTTTCTTTCTTTCAAATCCTCAGGTCTCCCTTTTCATTAAAATAAAGAAGAAGAAGAAGTGTGCTCATATAGTTCCTTTTTTTTCTTTCTTCAATTATGTAAATTTTTCATTGAATTTTGAATCCTTTTTAGATTGAATTTGATGGCGGCTTCTGGTTCATCGTCTTCGCCTTTCTTTCGGGCTAGAGAAGAAAATCAAAATCAGATTTTGCAGCAAAATTCATCCACATCAACCATTACTGCTCCTTCTTCAGCACCTTCTCAAAAGAAAAAAAGAAATCAGCCTGGAACACCAAGCAAGCATCTAATTATCTAATTAATTAAACCAACCTTATATTTCTCTAGCCAAATCTTATTGTGGTAATGTAGAATTGAGTTAGAATTAACTAATTATTATTAATAAATTTGTTCATTTTTCAGATCCAGATGCAGAAGTGATAGCACTATCTCCCAAGACTCTAATGGCAACAAACAGGTTCATATGTGAAGTATGTAACAAAGGGTTTCAAAGGGAGCAAAATTTACAGCTTCACAGAAGAGGACATAACCTACCTTGGAAGCTTAAACAGAAGACTACAAAAGAAGTGAAGAGGAAAGTTTATTTATGTCCAGAGCCGAGTTGTGTTCACCATGACCCTTCTAGGGCTCTCGGTGACCTTACTGGTATCAAAAAACACTACTCAAGAAAACACGGTGAGAAAAAATGGAAGTGTGAAAAGTGCTCAAAGAGGTACGCTGTTCAATCTGATTGGAAAGCCCATTCTAAGACATGCGGTACTAGAGAATACAGATGTGATTGTGGCACTCTTTTTTCAAGGTAATTATTAATTATTCTATGCATTATTAATCCATTCATCATCATCGTTATAGACAAAAAATACAATGAGAAAAAGGTTTAGGGGACTAAGAGTTTTTAAGAAGAGCAAAAAGGGTCCAGTCGGGTCGGGTGTTTTGGATTTACATATGGACCGTTTTATTACACTATTCATATATGGCAGTAGCATGTGAGTAATCTCTCAACAGAAAATCATTGAAAAAGAGAATCAACTTTTTTTTTTTGGTTTATCGATAACAGCGCCGGTCTCTTAAACTGTAATTCACGTGTTGTTGTGTCAGGAAAGGATATGGTTAACGAGTTTGTTCTCATGTGAATATTTTGTATTAGCTTTGTTTTCTTGTAACTTGGCTCTTACTTCTCCTTCCTTATTTCTTAACGTTAGGGTTGTGGGGTTTGATGCTCTCTTCTCTCATTTTTTCACTCTCTTCTCTTATTACTTACAGTTTACAGTAATCTTCTTTCTCATTTATTGAAGAGTTATGGAAAAATGAGGGTTTTGTTTTCAACATTTATTGAAGCTATTAGTTTCTGAAATTTTATCATCAAACTAGTAATAATTCTTCTCTTCATTTATTGAACATTCAGTTCTTGATATAGTATTTAAACTTTGATTGATTTATCATTTTGTGTATATAATTATTCTCTAATAATTACTATTGCAGGCGTGACAGTTTCATCACTCATAGGGCATTCTGTGATGCATTAGCTCAAGAGAGTGCAAGGCATCCTACAACTGGAACTCATTTTTATGGAAATAATCACATGAGTTTAGGCTTATCTCAAATTCCTCCATTACAAGATCCATCCAACAATATTTTAAGACTGGGTGGAGCTGGACCGCCAAAATTTGAACATATAATCCCTCCTCCACCACCTAATAATTCTTCTTCTTTGCCCACAATGCCTCCTTCGCCGGCTTTTTTCATGTCGGATGCAAATCAAACTTCATTCTCAAATAAAAACTTACATGGGCTTATGCAACTCCCTGATCTTCAAACCTCCAATAACAATGCCTCCTCTTCTAATCTTTTTAATCTTACCTTCTTTTCAAATAATAACAATAATACTCCAGCTGCCGGAATCAACAACAATAATGGTGCCAATTCAAGCAGTACTGTGAATTCAAGCTTTTTGAATCCGAATCCGAATCTATACAATATGGGTGATCATGTTAGCTCTCTTTACAACACTCCAGTTCAACAAGAAAATATCACTCCTCATATGTCTGC
>CAOJBK011936116.1:0-14113 GCA_948294925.1 Codiaeum variegatum
AATGTTTCTTTCTAGAAGGGATTCCTCATCGAATGTCTCTTTGAATTCTTTTGAAAAAGATTGAACTTTTCTATATCTTCATTTTCAAATGGGGAAATATCGATAGGGTGTTTTATGTGAATTAGAAAGGAGACTATTTTATTTGGATATTGCCCTATCCATAAGGATTATAAATGATGAAAAAGTAACTTTTCCAATCTTTTAAAGATTATTTAATTTCTATAAGTTTATTGGAAGATTAGAAAGGAAAATGGTTGAATCTTATTTTGGCAACAAGAAGGTAGACCTCTCTTAATATTTGAAAAGTTAGGTATAATTTATTTATGAAGGATAATCACCAAAGACCTTCCGTAATCATTCAAGAATTCAAATGAAATTGGCATAAGGAAATTTCATAGAACTTTAAGAGATTATCGATACGAGATTATTGAGGGAATCATAGAGTGAATTTAAGATCACACTGGTACGCCAATATTTCATTTTCTCTAAGTTCTTGATTATAAAATGATTGGTAGGTTGAGAGGTGAAGTTCGTAGTGAGAGTGATATTATATTTAACTCGGATAAGGTTTAGTTGCTCTTGGGTGATCTTATAAGGAATTTCTCTAACTAAGCGATAAGCAGTTAGTTGTCTGGTTATAGTTTTTATGGTTTCTCTTTGGAAACCTTTTCATTTTTTTGAGTATTTGGTTGGATTGGAAAGTTTATTTGGTTATAGTTTTGAGTATTAGACCTTTTTAAATATGCCTTGATATTATAGAAGACAAAATCCATCTTTAAATAGAAGATTACTTTCATTTATCAAATAAAGAAAGAAATCAAATTGATATCTCAGAAGGGTGCAGGTCACTTCAGGATAGGAATCTAAAAAGGATTCCATCATCAAATATCTATTATTATTATCCCTAAATTAGAGGTATGTAGGTGTGCCTAAACTAAGCTGTTTTTTTTTTTAATTTTCTTCATTAATTTCTCCTTTAGAGTTTTTACAGACTTAAGCATTGGGATAATCCTAAGGCAGATGATTTGTGGCTCTCTAACTTATTTTCTATTATAGAATCTTTATGTGGAATCGCTGAAACCAATCTCACCATTATATAACTACAAAAGAAAAGGCATAAACATGTCCACAGATAAAGATAACTTCACAATTCCTTTACATTTAGTAAGTCTTTGAATTACTATATAAAAATAAATAATTAAATTATAATTAAAATATTAATTTTTTTCTTACCTTTTTATGATAGTGAAAATACCCATCATAAAGTGTGTATTAACTCCTTCCTACTGTTATTGTTGCTACTTTTATTGTTATTGTTGTTATTGCTGCTACTATTATTGCTACTCATGTTGTTCTTGTTATTGTTGTTGCTGCTACTACTATTACAATGAATTTTAATTTTTTTTCTTACCTTTTAATGATAGTGAGAATACCTATTATCATAGATTGTGTATAACATTTCCTTATTATTGTTGTTGTCTTTACCTTTTGTTAATTGGTCATTGATTTTATTAAATAGGGATAAGTCCTATGTTCATTCTGATCTTAAATTGAAATTAAGTGAATTGTGGGAGCTTAATTAATGAAAATTAATTCCTTTAGAAAATGGATACTTTCATATTTTTCTTAGCTCAGAGAATGATCATAATAGGGTTTGGAGTTTCAAAACAATTAATTTCAAACCTGGAGTTTCTTGTGTGCAATCTTGCTATTGCTATGTGATCCCTAAACATAGAAATAAAAAACAACACAAGTCTAAGCCAAGCTTAGCAAATTATCATGAAAATTATGTCATGCTAAACTTTTGACAGAGATTGGTATAGGTAACGGTGTCTCTTTAAGGATAGATTCTAAAACTCTTGATCGAGAAATAGGTCATTATGCAGGAATGCTCATTAATATTGATTTTTCTAGTAAACTAAATGAAACTTTACATGTGAAAGTAGTAACCCATTTTTACCGAACTGGTGTAATGTGTGAAAGTTTGCCTGCTTTCTATAAAACTTATTTTTCTGTTGGTCATATTTTTGATGATTGTAGGAAATTAAAGCTTGGAGAGAATGTGCACACACACGTTTCTATAACTCTTGCTAAGAGATGGACACCAAAGAAGGGTGCCATCCCATTGTCCTAGTTCAGCATGCCTTTAAAATTTTAAATGATATTTCTCTGTATATGTTGAAGGAAGGAATGCTCATGTCAGGTTATGCCAACAATGGCAACTAATGTTGTAGAAAAATCTTCAGAGCCATTTTTTAAAGATAATGAGATTGTTTCAACTAATGATGTTGAGCAAGAGGATACTGAGTTGTACATACTGATGGCAGTCATGTTAATAGTAGATCTCCAAAATTGTCTATCATGGGGTACATATTAATAGTAGATCTATAAATAATAATGATCCATTTATTGATGAAGCGGAGTACAAGGGTGAAAAAGGGCTCAAGCTATAGATGACTCTAAATTAAAGAATGTAAAATCCTCTTATGATATTTCATTTAAGGATGGAAATAGTCAGTTCAGTTAAATTCAGTGGAAAATTATCCAAACCGGTTGAACTATAATTTTTTTGAATGTGTCACCAAACCAAACCATAATTTAAGCAAAATCATTTTTTCACCATATTATACTTCAATTTTCAGTTTAATCGATAAGTTATTTTGGTTATAGATTTTTTGTTGGGATTTCAAATTTTGAATGGATTTGTACTAATTAATAAATACATAATATTAAAAAACTAAAATTTTACTAAGTAAGCTAACTTAATTTAAACATAACTCGTTTCAAATACTTCTAACTAGAAAGAAATAATTTAAAATAATATTAGTTACATTTTATAAATTATAACAAGATTGTATGATTTTACAATTTGAAATTTGTAAATTAAAAACTAAGTCCAAAAAAATTGATGTGAAGTTGTTGCACAGTAGGTTACTCCTGTAAAAAATAAAATGTATAGGTTATGCAATATCCTGAATTGAAACTTTGAAAATTCATTTTAAGAAACAACAAGTAAAGAAGTTAGTAAATACTAATATTCTCTGTGTATAAAATGAATGAAATAAATAGGACATGGGTGCTTTTTTTTCACTCAAGGAAATAATGAAAATAAATTGATTATGTGGCCATATTGAACAAGAGTTCAAAGCTACCTCCAGTAGTAGTTGATTCAACACATCATTTTTTAAACACTAATCAGAGGTGGAAGCATCATCACAGTCCTATGCGTAAATAATAAATGGTTGCTCAGAGGTTATTATTTCAGTCAAGAAAAGAATGAAAGTAAATTAACTGGATGGCCACATTGAACAGAGAATTCAATGCCACCTCCAATAACAACAATAATTGGTTCAAAACATAATATAACATAAATCATAAGTAGAAGCATCATCATAGCCAATGAAAAATACAAATAAATGGATGTTGAGAAATAATTTTGATCATAAATAATGCAGAATGCAAATGCCTTCCCACATTATTTATGGAGAGTTGAGACAATACATTGAGCTTCCGAGGTGGAGAAATTTGTTCAACATTAATGAGACTAAGTACTGTAAACTAACTTTGGAGTTTTACTGTATACTAAACTGTGAGGGTAAGTGGTTTAATGCAAATAAGGAAGTTCAATTTACGTTTAATGGCAAATATTATCTTGTATGAGTGGCTGAGTTTGGTAGGTTGATGGAGCTATATAGACAAGAGGAGATTAACTCTCCAATATATGGAGAGGCAATTACTGATTGGGGTAAATATGAGCAAAGGGATACTTGGTGGAAAAAGCACACTAGAATAAATGCTAAATTTCATCCAAGTCCTGAAAAAGCTACACTTTATAAGGATTTCTACATGAGGGTTATGCACAACTTAATATCCCACACTATCACAACTCGACTTAGGGGTACGGAGCTCGTGCAAACCGACGACTGGATAATTTTAGGTAATTTGAGAGAGGGTGCGTGTTTAAATGTATTGTATTTCTTGCTAAAATTTTATATTATTCAAGCAAAAAAGAAGGAAGGTTCTTTAGCTGAAGGCACTATGTGATGCAGTTGGCTATGAATTTGGGTTATAACTTTGAGCATCTGGATGGGTTTACTGTGGATGGCACACTGATTTTTGTTTATTTGAAGAAGATTCGATAGTTTGATAAAGATCATACAAAACCAGATACACCACCACCATCTGATTCGCAGCCAACTCCTAATGAGTCAATTCTTGTACTTTCACCTATTCCATCTTCAACTTTTATGCATTCTACTTCTGCTGCCAGTCTTAGCTTTTCCTTACATGGTGTTGGTCCAAATGCTACGATGGACCAAGTATGACATCACATGGGGCTGGACCGAGTACTGGTCAACTGCCGTCTTCAAATCCACCGTCGTACGTAAAAGGGAAAAAAGTTGATTATTTTTATTGGAGAAGCCTACCGGATGGTATGTATAGTGATCAAGTTCAGAAGGATAGGAAATCAATGCCTCTTGAGTGTCAAGTATGTCAGATTGAGAGCATTGGGTATCACGGACACCAAGATAATCAACATATCATTCGTCTTTTATGCCGCAATTAAGACTACATGGAGTAGCTAATTAATAAGAGCATAAAGTTTTGGACACAACATAATTATAAACTGAGTCGATCGCCTCCAAAATCGACGAGGCGATATAAAATTTACTCAGATATTGAGTCCGAGTAAGCTGATGAGTCCACCAACAGCTCTTCCAATGATGATTCTGATGATGATGATGTGGAGGAGATCGCGTTGGATGGGGAGTGATATATCTTTTGCTTCTTTTTTAACAATGGCTTTATTCGTTTCTTTTTATTTTTCTTTTCTTTTATTTTTTCTATTTTTGGTATTGATGACTAATTTTTATTTTCTATTTTTGGTGTTTGTGCTTTTGGATTATATTTTGGGTGTAAATAACCCTTATATACTTTCAAAGTTTTTCTTTTTTTTTTATGTTGGCTTGATATACGAAGAAGGGTGCATGGCTCATTCTTGGAGTCCATTTTCTTTTTGTTTTTGCATTCAGTGGTATAATTTTAGGCAAGTCTTTCTTTTCCCTTTCCTTTTTGTTTTTAATTTTTCTTTTTAACACATTGGGGACAATGTGTAAATTATGTGTGTATGTGTGTGTGTGTGTGGGAGGTAGGAGGGTGGAAGATCTAAAAAAACTTGACTTGTGCTTTATTTGGTTAATTTTTGGTTTGAACTTAAGCAAAACAAGTTTTGGCTTTGAGGCGATGGCTTAACGATCTTAATTGAGCTGCTATTTTCTTTGTTAAAAGTTTTCAAATTTTTTATTATTCTTTTTTGTCAATATTTTAATTTTCTTGCTTAGTTTTTGAATTTTAGGTTTAGATTTTAAAAGTAAAGAGTTTTTTTTTATATATTATAGTATCATTGAGATTTGAAATTCTTGTTAAAAGTTTGAGCATATCGATTGGAATGTTGCAAAGCTGAGGTTTTTGGTGAAATATTTTTAGTAATGTTTAGGAGTTTAATGATGTCTTTTTGATATGACTTACATTGATTGTGAATAATTTGAAAATTGCACTAAAAAAATAAGGAGCTTTGAAAATAATTCAATATTATGTTGGTTCATGTTTTGCGCAAAGTGAAACTAATCTAAAGGAATTATGAATAGTGCTAGTAGTCGGCTGATGTAAGTGATAAGCTGGGTAACCGAGGGTCGGAACCACAAAGTGTTTACCTTCGCATCAAAAGGCTAATGAGAAAATCATTTAAGTTGGACTCCTTGATGTGACAAAAAAAAAGAAAAAAAAAGTGCATGTGCTTAAACATTGCATGACATGTTTGCTATTTTTAAAAAGGATTGAGTTGATTCCTTAGTATGAATATTTTTATTAGCCTGAATTTTTAGCTTTGTTGCATGAAAAGAAGTTTTGCTCGTTCATTTAGCCTAAATTTTAATGATTAATTATGCTATAATACCAATAAAATTATTGAAATTGAGCTCTAAGTTTAAGTTTTTGTTAACTAAGTGTTAAAATTTTAACATTGACCGGATTGAATGGTTGAATGAGCAGAATTGAAACTTGGATTTTTATGATTTGATTTTAGAAAGTTAAGTTTTTTAAGTCATTGCCATTGTTCTATTTTGCTTAAGGACAAGCAAAACTTAAGTGTGGGAGAGTTGTTTTGTGCATATTTTTACATATTTTTCTTGTACATTTAAGTTTATTTTTACCTAAAACTTGCATTTAATGTTTTTGTTAAGTGTTTTTTAGAGAAATTCACGAATCTATGCAAAAATGAAGTATTTGGATCGAAAGATGGATTTACTAAGCGAATGAATACACGAGGAGCAATTTTTGGAGGATTTTGGAGAGTTTTGAAATGGCATGAATCATGCCTAAGACCTTTAGGGCCATGCCAAATGCATTCTAGGTCGTTCCAGTTTCTGGATCAAATGGCTAAAGACTTTATAAGCGGCACAGATCGTGTGGAACCACTATGGGGCCATGCGTTGACTCGTGCTCTTTACTATGAAAGAAGAAATTAAAATGGCAAATAACAGAAAATGGCACAGGGCCGTGCAACATTGGTACTGGGTCATGCGCCTTTCTGGACAAGTGACTTCCTTCCTATGCAGAGAAACAGAAATTCGCACGGGGCGAGATACAAACTGTACAGGCTCATGCACATATATTATGGGGTCATGCCTACCTTTCTGAGTCAGTGTAGAAAGAGGATTGTTTTAGGGTTATGGACATCTGAAGCCATGTTTATATAAGGAGTCCTATTGATGTATACTTCATAGAGAGAGTTCATCGAAACTGTTCTAAGTGAATTTCTTGAGAGAGAATTAGTTTAGAATTGATTTAGATTGACTTTGAGTGTTTTTTTTTTCATTATTTTTTCATTATTTTTGCTATTCTTCATCAATTTAGTTTGTGTTAAAGATTGAAGTTAAATTTCACCAAGAATATTGGGACTTTTTTATACTTTAATTGAGTTTTATTTTCTTAACTTAATTGGTTTAATTCTTTTGGGTTATTTTTGCATTAAGAGATTAAGCATTATTTCTCTTAGAATTATTATTGATTTGTTGAGAATAAAATCAATTATGAACTAAATTCATTATTGTCTAGAGATTGAAGCATGAAGTGGTATTGATATGATTAATTGATGTTACCTTATTAATTAGGTTAAACTATTACTTGATTGAATTGAATTAATCTTATAACTAGTTGCTTGACCATCAATTAGTTAGTTTAGGGTTTAGGTGATGGAGTGAGAATGGAAGTCTAAATCTGGAACTATTCGATTGAAATTCTAAAACGAACTAGGAATATAAGTTTTAGTCTTAACTCCTTTGATAAAATACATGTTTTCTCTAGATTACTTTTATGAATGCGATTATTGAATAATGCATTAAAAATTGGAGAGTTAAACCTAATTAATTGAATTAACAGTTTAAAATCATAAATGATAAACTATGGATTGTCAATTTCTCTAGACTTTTTTATACCATTGCATATTCATTTAAATTCATTGCTTGTTTATTTAATTACTTTCTTTTTCAAATCAAAACTCAAAATTCCTTTTTACTTTTAATTGGCACCTTAAGAAGCAAAATAATAAAACTGAACAAATTTTAGATCCTTAGGAGATACGACCTTGGTTCTCATCACGTGATACGATAGTCCGTATACTTACAATCGCTATTTGTTAGTATATTTTGAGGTAAACATCCATCTCTAATGTTATTACATGAAGCTATTGATAAGGAAGAAATGGCTTTGATTATTGTTTCTAATGGCAAAAAACAAAGTCCTAACTCATTGTTGGAAATAAAATAGGTTGTGGAAAAGAAAAAAAAATGGTAAAAGGAATAATAGATGAAATAGAAGAGGGTAGAAAATGTTACTCATTTATGATGTTTGAAAAGAAGTCAAAAGGAAAGAACAAAAATAAAAATTCACTTTCAATTATTATTATATCCTTTTATTTAATAATAGAAGAAGAATGATATATAATTATATAAAACTTTTGAGTGTAAAAATAAAAAATATGTATCTTTATCTAAAAAAAAATTCACTACTTTTCCACTCCAAAATGAGGAGAAAAAAGATAATAGGCCTAGCTGATTAGTTTCATTGGTTTCAAAAATAATTTTTTTCTTCTCCCACTCTTCCAAACTGAAAAAATTTTAAGTCATTCACCCGCTTTCTTTTTTTTTTCCTATAACTTTCTCCAAGTTTCTAAACAAAGGATAAGGATGGTTGAAACTCTGATCTATCAAAGAACAAATATAAGGCGACTCTCTCAAGACGTTGTTGGAAAAATAAAAAATTTCTTCAAAAATTTATTATTTATATCATTTATTGTTATAAAATAAAGAACAAATAGTAATAAACAATATAGAGAGTAAAGAGAGAATAGAAAGAATAATAGGGAGAGAATAGAGTGTGTACTTATTCCATTAATTATGGCTCATGTTTATAGGAGAAACATGTTATAAAGATAAGACTAGATACAAAGTTCTATTTAAATAAGGACACTACACTGATAGAGATAGTGATAGACATCCACTTAATACATAATTATCAGTATATTTATAACACTCCCCCTTGGATGTCTATTACAAAATATGTCTAGTTAAAACCTTACTAAGAAAAACCCAGTAGGAAAAAATCTTAGTAAAGGAAAAAGAGTACATTACTCTTGTTTATACAACTTGTGTGATAAAATTGTCTCATTAAAAATCTTACCAGGAAAATCCAGTGGGACAAAACCTCGGTCAAGGAAAAAATAGTACAGTATACGAAAATTCCCCCCTTATGGGAACATAGTTTGACAATAATACATTAGTTGGAGCATAACAATTTTGTCTATCATCTTGTAAATATATATGCTCTCTTGTCAAAATCATATACTTAATTATGTTAAAGCATTATCCATTATCAATTTATTTATACTACTCCCTTAGGTTATCATTTGTGCCATGAATATGCCTTGTTAAAACCTTGCTTGAAAAATCCATTAGGAAAAAATATAGCCAAGGAAAAAAAAGTATAATTCATGCGCTACTTTATTACTACATAGATTGCCTTATTAAAATCTTTGGTTAAGAAAACCTCATGGGACAAAAACTTAACTTAGGAAAAAGAGTACAATCTCATATTAATTCACTCCCCTGATAAGGTTAACATTTATATTTCAATCAATTAAACTATATCTTTCTTATATTTTGAGCGAATTTCAGTGGATATTAATTTCATAACTCTTCTGGTGTTTATACATGTAAGATAATCACCTTAATCTTATCTACTATAATTTTGTGCAATACAATTTTAATTAATTTCAAACACTAAAATGAGAGTATATTTTATTGAGGTACTTTAGGACCTTGAAATTTATTGTATTACCATAATTAATACATAATCAGTCTAAGATCCATTGTTATGATGATTAAGTAAATAACTAACATCAACAAGATGATGCAATCATCCTTTGAAGATAACACAATAAGTGTTTCACATAACTCAAATATTTATTAGTAAAGAGTTAGACCTAGTTAGGAATTTTAGTACAAATGCATATCTTAATATAATTTGCAAATATACTCATGGTGTTTCAGGTTCACATAACTCTTCATTATATTCTTTTTAGGACTAAAACATATCTTTCACTTCTAGTGAAGAGATTAAGTAGATTGGTATATTGGGACTACTTAAATCAATCTTTAGGTCGATGCAAATTCATGTTGAACTCACTTTTTAAATAGAGCATGCTTGTTTGAGTTCATTGGAAATACCAATTACAGATCATCAACATACACTGCAATAATAACCAATTTATTGTCATAGAGAAAATATTCACTTTTATCATTAATCATTTTGGGATCATAAGATATATATCAAACTTTTATTTAACTGTCATAAGATTAAGTGATGGAACACCATCATTTCATAATAGGAGAATTAGTTTTCTCATAGTGAGCTTAACTCAACTTTAATTGCCTTTATCCATGACGGCCAATCATGTTTAGTTATACTCATAGCTATGGATACATATTATTCTTGAAACAATATGAGTAATTATTGAGGCAAATTCATTGTCAACGATAATCAATTTTCTATCAAATCATTCTCCTATTAATTGAGATCTTCATAATTTCATTCATATGATCATCAACTCCATAAGCTATATCTGGATTATTTAATTATTCCATTATCTCACTCTATGTCTCATAATTGGTTATAGCTCTTTGACTGAGATCTTCCTCTTCAGAAGATTTATAAGTGACACTACTTTTAATTTTCATAAATTCTTATGTTTAGGCATCCACACTTCTGGCATAAATTGAGCTCAATTTAATTTTACTTACAATAAGAATTATGATATTTAGGCAAATATTCGCAACTAGAATTTGAGACTATCACTCTTTTGGCATGTATAAATGAAATTGGCAATTATGTTACATTTTGTTACAACTATTTTATTTAATGAACTTCTGGTTCATGGATTACAACTATTTAATGAACTTTTGGTTCATTCTAACTTATACATGAATAAAAATCATTTATATATTTTTTCTTATTAGAAATTTCTCGACATTCTTTAGCACTACAAGTGTTTATTCTCCCCTTAATGTTGAGAAATGTGTCATACTAAAATAAATTCCACACTTTGGCATATATGGCACAACAAAAATTCTGTGAATGAGAAACACTAGACTCATACTCTTATACAAGTTATAAGGGAGTATGAATGATATTCATAGTGACATTTCATGTCAAATATTTGACTATTGAACTCTAGGTTCAATCATTGAACTTTATGTTCAAGTAATAATTTTTACATGTACGTTGGGGATAATCACATAACTTATTGAATTTAATTCAATTTAAATATAGACTCATTTGGAATTAAAACCATGAAATTAATAATTCGAGTTTTTATCAAATTAGTTACTCATTCTGTAAGTTTATCATATTGAGCTAAATTGTGCTCTTAATTCGGATTGTTTCTTTTCTAGCGATCTCATAATCTACCAAAAATATTTCAAATTGATAAAGTGTAACAAAATATTTGGATGTACGACAACTTTATAATAATAATAATAATAATAATAATTGATTCATATTGTAACTAAAATATAGCTCCAATCTTTGATCTTATTATTATTTTCCTTCTTATTGAAGGTATTTTCATGACAAAATTATTATATATCCACATGTCCACATGCACTTCAGGAAATTGATTGGAATTTAATCGGACGAGATTTATGATTTCTCATCAATGATTATATTTCCAAGAATCATGAAATTCAAATATATTTTGATATTCTGTATTCATAATAAATATTTATTGGCCATTATGTTAAGGGCCACAGATTTGAATTTTGTCAAAAGTAACATTGTCTAAAAATAATTAAACTTTGAAAGATTTATAGACAATTTATCACATTTTTTAGGAACATAAAATAAAACATTGTAATTCTATATTTTTAAAATTTAAGGTCAATTCTTCAGAAATTTAGACTCCATTTATTCAATTCAATTAGTTATTCAAGAACTATAATTTGAATACAAAATCTTTGGGAATTGTAATAATTTATATAAATTTAAAAGAATAACAATTCTTTAGAAATTATAAATAATATTAGTTTTCGTGAACTAAATATAATATATTAATAGTGAATAATATCTTTATTAACACTATTAGTCTAAAAATAATTGTACATCCTAAAATTATTAATATACATATATAATTATATAAACTATTTTGGTACAATATGTGTACGTAATGTATGTATTTATATAATCAAAATCTTTAAATATAAACATGAAGAATCTGATAAGTTTCATATTAAATGAAATTTCAATTATAAGGAAATAAGATAACTTTACCTCATTAGAAGTCACCAACCCAAGTCGAATAGTAGCAGAAATAAACTAGCAATTCCTATTTCATAAAATTTTGTAAAATTTCTATGAGAAAATTTATCTACAATAATCACACCGAGATATTCATCCAATTCTATATTGTATTTATTATAACTAGTCTTTGAAAGACTTATAGACAATTATTTGGTTCTTCAGGAACATTGAAAACGTGATACTAAATTTTCAAAAATTAAGTTCCTTAAGATCTTAAATTAATTATTCTGGAATTTAAACATCAATAATTTATTTAATCAGTTCTTCAAGAACTTAAGATTAAAATTCTTCAGAAATTTATATATTAATTATTTATTCAATTATTCTTCCAAGAATACTAATTTTTCGGGAACTAAAATATATAGTACAAGCTCTTCAGGAAATGTATTAATTCAATAAAATTTTAGAATATAAACTTTTATGAACTAACTCTCCGGGAGATAGAATTTAAAATAAAATTTCAAAACTTATACTTAACATTAGTTCTTTAGGAATTAAAACTTAAAATATAAATTCTTCAAAAACTGTATTAGTTTTCTTACAAGTTCTTCAGGAACTAATAAAAAAATTCAAAAATTATATTTACATTAATTTTTCAGGAACCAGAATATAGATTACAAGTTTTCATAAATTATAATTAATATAGTACTTCAGAAACTAGAATTTAAAATATAAGCTAAGTTATTCAAGAACTTTATTTAGCACTATATCTTCATGAATTAAAATTTAATTAATTACTATCAAATAATATTATAACAATAATTAAATATAAGAGAAAATATAAAAGTTAAAAAAAATCAATGAAATGATCAATAGTAAAAAAAAGGGGGCAAATCATTATCTCTCGAGGATTAGAGTACTAATTCTTCAATAACTAGTAGTATATACAAATTCAAATGAAAGTTTTTCAAGAATTATAGATAATATTGATTTTTAAGGAACTGTTCTTTATGATTTGTCAATAATATTAGTTCTTCAAGAGCTGAGATTTAAAATATAATATTAATTTATTTAGGAATTAGAATTTAAAATATAAATTTAATTCTTTGAAAATCAATTTTAATATTGGTTATTTAGAAACAATGATAATACTAGTTTTTCATGAACTACAATTTGGAATACAAGTTCTCCAAAAACTGCATTAATTTATTTAATTTATAAAAATATTAATTCTTCATAAGCTGTAAATAATATTAGTTCTCTAAGAACTAAAATATAAAATATAGTGCTATTAAACATAACAACCACCTTGAGTCTACAACATGGAGTGATGAGGATGCGAATTGGAGTGATAAGGAAAAATTAAGGTGTGGTTATCCTTCCCAAAAATAGAAGAATCGTGAAGAGTAATTCAAGGGGTCTTGTTGGAGTCCAATCACTGCATAATGGGAAATCCTTTGAGCAATCTACTCCTTTAAAAGCTATGTGACAGCATTAAAGTACCTGCACAAGTTTTCTAGTCTTCTTCCTTATTTAGAATTTTATATTTTCTGTAATTTTCTTTTATTGGTTGTAAACGTTTCCTTATTTAGAATTTTACCTTTCCTGTAATTTTCTTTTTTTGGTTGTAAACGTATATATTTTAAGATTAAAAATATCTCTCTTCTCACGTTAAGCAATGAGAAGCTTTCCAACAAATGTTGTTTAGTTTATATTTTCTATATGGTATCAGAGCCTCTTGTGAGACAAGAGAGTTCTAACCTTTATCAATGGATAATTTCCCTAAACGTTGCCAACTTCATTACCTTCAAACTCACACTAGACAACTATCCTCTCTAGCGTGAACAGATGCTTGCATTAGCTGAAAGTCAAGACATGGTCGGGCTTCTCACAGATGAGAAAATGAAACCTGCCATGTACACCATTGTCACAGCAAAAAAGACATCAACAAACAACGAAAAAGAAAAACAAATCTCAGAAGTTTTTCTCAAATGGAAAAAAGAAGATCATCTCCTACGTGGATGGATCATCGGGACACTTATAGAAGAAGCTTTGGGTCTGGTCATTGGTCTTGACTCATCTCAATCAATTTGGAATGCTTTGAAAGAAGCATATGCCCAAGACTCACAAGAAAGAGAATTTTCTCTACGATAATAAGTCAATCCTTAGCAGAACATTTGAGAAAATTCAAATGTATATGTGATAGCCTAGTAGCCATGGGCAATCCTATACCTGACAAAACAAAAGTTTATTCCATACT
>CAOJBK011936354.1:0-12389 GCA_948294925.1 Codiaeum variegatum
CCCCAGGTGATAGTACCTGGCTCAACAGGTTGACCCCAAGCGACCATAGGTCGCCTGAACTAACTACACACTACCATGGATTATCCATACTTTACATAGCTATCCATACTAAACCAGGGATAGACACTCCTCAACATGGGTATCCACACCTGGGATAGCCACTCCCCAACACGGACTATCCATACTTGAGGAAGCCACATACTCAACTTAGAACAACCACATCTTACTTGGGCTAGTTGTCTCGAAAGTAGCTCCGTCTTCAAATAGGCAAGACACTCGAACTTGGCTCTATCTACAAAGTGGGCTAACTGCATCATGTAAAGCTGTTACAAACCCGCGACTTCCAATATCTGGGATTTTAGGAACTACAATAACCATGATCCCATGTTCCACCTAAAATGGAGGTGTAACCGCTCTAGATCATAGTATAAAAAGAGAAAGGTAAAACAAAGGTAAAGGTTAATATCACTCCCCTTCTACTTCTTCTACAACCTTATCTCAAGTATCTGAACTAACTTAAGTATTAGAGTGGTCTTACAGGCAATCCGCCTAGACCCTTCTAACAATTGTTTTACAGGTAGATCAATAATCGAGTCCGGTGCGACGGATTGAATCTTAACAGGGACCAAAATATTAATTATAATTATTATTAGTACGGACACAAAATATTTGTTGAACGGTGATGAAATTTATTAGAATCACTTTTTTATAAAATTATATTTAAATTTTTAAAAATTTAAGAATATATCATACATGCCAAAAATATTAAAATTTTATAATGATAAATATAAAAATTCTACAAATTTTATATATAATACGCCAAAATTTTTTAGAGTTTGGGCCGCTAAGTCCTATCTTGCCCCTTTAGATAGCCTCCACACCGACAGCAGCTTAGCAAGTTAACTTCATTAGAAATTCAATATTCTTTGAGCCAATCATGAGAAGAAAATTGTAAAACCAGACAAAAAAAATTCCTGAAAATAACATTTATTTATTTTTCTCAAACTCTAATGAGATAATAGCAGTGTAGAAAATGAAAAAGAGCTATCCTCATAATAACAAAGAATTAGCTTGAAATGATTCAAGCTAATACCATTTTAGGCCTATAGCCTGGTGGTTGACAAATATAATAATTAGGTTGTTGATAAAAAAATTGCATCACACGCTAATAAACAATATTATCAAGCTAATAATCAAATATTATTTTCGTAAAGTTGTATTACCCCTAACAGTGAAAATTGATTTATGTTAAAAAAAACAGTGAGAATTGATTTGGCAAAAAAAAAAAAATAATAGTGAAAACTGTCTTTTCTTCTAGTGAATTCTGTTTTTTTTTTAAAAAAAATAAAACAAAAATTACATTAATAAATAATTATAAACATTATTAAAATCAAATTTAATAAAATATAAATATAAAATATTAAAAGTTAATACTTTGAAAAAATTAACTAGTGAAAAAAAAAATTTAACGTTGTAAAAGATTTTATTATTATTATATTCTAAATCACAATTTTTTTAAAAAGATTTCGTTACATTTATAGCTTTTTTGACAAATAATCAAATATAACATTATTAACCATATAATTTGAAGAAAAAAATCCATAATAAAACCAAATCTACATCTATTTAATTTTCAAGATTTTAAGCAAAACTTATAGAAAGTGAGAAATAGCCATTGCACCCATCAAGTGACCGAACTCTCAAAATCAAATATGAGAAAAAAATAATAATATTAAAATATTAAATAGGATTATAAAACTAAAGAGATTAAAGTTTATTATTAATATTAAATCTTGATGATAATCCTCAAAATAAAAGATTAAGGCTCTTATAGAAAGAATAAAAATAAGTATAATTTTTTTTTTTTAAATTAGTTCCATAATGAATCAATCCTTTGTTGAATGAATGATATTACCATAATAATTTACAAATTATAAGATCTTGAGTTTAAATTTTTAAAAATAAAATATATTTTTTATGTAATTAATAAAATAGACAAATAAATTCTTAATTTAATAATATTAAAATTTTTTAAATTTAAATTTTATAAAAATAATAAATATGATTATATTTATTTATAAGAATAATAAAAATAGTCAAATCGCATATTAAAATTTAATCTAATGATAAGTATATTCTTATACAATTAATCAGGTTGGAATCTCTCCTTCATCAAAGTCAAGATTAGTCAAATCATTATCTCATCTGCAACAATTAATTAAATTCCTAAATGGAAATATATAATTATTTATTTTCATATATCATATATTAATTTTAAAAAATGTTAAACTTTTTTAAAAACTCAAATTTTTATGGGCAAATTTCTTTAAAAAGTGAGAGACACGGTTAGATGCAAGACCACATGTAAACATGATATTCTGAAAATGACAGAAAAATATCCTTAATAAGTATAAGAAACTGGAAAAGTGTTCTTTATTCATGCCGACATGGAGAGGACTGGAAAAGTGCAGTAGTCTTGCATGACCACAACGTCACATAAAGAAGGGCTTCACAGCCCAAGTGGCATTTTCAGGTGTAGGAAGAAGTCAATAAATACGGTCAGACTCCCCACAAATCGTGCAATCTTCCAAGGCTCATCAATGCCATTTCATTATTGGCCAATTGGCCTTTTTTTTTTTTAATCACACTAAAGGACAAATGAATTCATTCATTTGCGCGTTAAATTTTCAAAATGTTTTCAAAGCTTAAAAGTTCTTTATGGGATAAATAATTCAGAAAATTAACCCAATGTGGTTAATTTTAACTGGTTTCTATTCTATAATTCTACACAGACTGACTATATGATTTTTTGTAATGATGATTTATTGTTATTGATCTAAGTAAGATTATGAAGTATAACGTGACAATAAAAAATAAATTAAACAAAAATTTACAAACTCTTCAAACATTTAATCAAGATCTTTAAAATTTCAAATTTCAATGAAAAATGAAATGAAAAATTAATCTCAAAAATCAAAATGATAATAATAATAATTGTCCATATTCGCATGAACCAAAATCACAATTGCTTGTCATCATTGTTCGTCCTTCACTGCTAATCATCCTTCACCATCATCATTAAATGAAAATCCATAAAATTTTAGAGTATGAAATGAAAACCTGAAATCACTAACAAAAAAAATTAAAACTCATCCATAAATCTTCATAAAATCCGATTCTTTGTAATCAAAATAAAATTTCAAAAACTTTTATTCAAAATCTTCAAATTGACAAGTATTCAAGATTTGAATAAAAATTTCAAAACCTTTATTCAAAATCTTCAGACTAACAAGTTTTCGTATTACAATGAAAAATGAAAATAAAAAATCAATCTCAAAATTCAAATTGAAAACCTCAGAAATCCGCACATTTCTAAACCAAAATCTCAGTCTTTAGTTTTTGCCGTTGGTCCTCCACTGTCGGTCATCCTACACCGTTACCATGGAACGAATATGCAGTAGAAATCCAAAAATTCTATGTTATGAGATGGGAACCTCAAATTATCAACAAAAATTTGAAATCCATCCATAAATCATCCAACACCTGATTCCCTTGCTTGATTCGAGACCTAAAATCCTTAATCTCCAATATCTCCGATGAAACTTGTGCACAAACACCATTGGCGTCATCGACCGAACTCCTCAAAGGTCAAGCTTGATTTTCCTTCTCTTTAAACCTAATTACAAAGAATGAATTGGAGCCATTTGTTTTCTCTTTCATAACTAGTATGTGAAATTGAAAAAGAAATTTGGAAACTGAAATAGAATAGTTTGGAGTTAATGACATCTAGAGCAAATGAATGATTGAGTTAGTGTTAAATTTTATTTTATTTTAAATAATTTTCATGAATTATATAATATTAAAATAAAATCCACATCAAAAAACAACAAAGGTTAACCGACTATGACATCAAAATGAAACTATTTTACAGGTTCACACACTAAATTGAAAGTTTTAAAAGTTAACATACTAAATCGATAAAAATTGACAAGTTCACATAGTAATTTAGTTAATTTACCAAACTTGGGGTGGTGTGAAAGGTTTCAACACTCTAGTCCCTCAAGTGAGATCAGATATTTGATTCTTGATTTTCACTTATATATAGAATAACACTAGATTCCCAAAAGTATAAGTAATTTTTTATATTATTTACCTTTTTATGTGATAGATATACAATTGTTGAAAAAATATTAAATTAATTTTTATAATCAAAATCCTTAAATATATATAAAATCATTAAGCATATATATTATTTTAAAATATAAAAAAGTATTATAATTGAGTATTATAATTGTGTTTTTTTTGTAAGAAAAAGTATATGTCATTACCAGTACTGCAACCATTTACATCAAAACTTGTCCATATACAGGTCTAACAAAGAAGAGTCATTATACTATAGTAGTTGCTCTAAAAAAAGATCTATCATGTATGTTCATCTTTGGCCTATACATCATATTAAAACAAATTCTAGCTATGTACTTTACTTCCTTCACTACTGTTGCCACTTCCCATTTCTGGTTTTTAAAGATGCCCGTGTTTCTGCATTTCCCAATAAAAAGTACACCCTTGGTGCAATACTTACTGCAATTACATATTTTTTAACCCTTAAACTTGTCAATATTTTGAACCAAGACAACCAACTTTCTAGATTTAATGGCCATGTACTACAACAAAACCAGTCACAAATGTTTTGTACCACTGTAACAGAAAACTCACTCTCAAAGAACAAGTGTGCATGAGTTTCCTCAAATCCAGAACAAAGAGGATAAGTCAGTAAATTAATTCTCAACCTCACCAACCTATCTCTTGTCATAAGCCTTTTTTTAGTTACCATAAAAATAGTGAATGCTTAAGTTGAATGTAGTGACACCATATCATTTTATGACCCTGCATTTTAATCCAGTTACCTAATAGGAACTGATATACACTACTAATACTACATGTCTTAGCTCCATCAAACTATTGCTGACAGAAATCAAGCAGCATATCCCTAAGCTTCATCATCTTTCTCCAGTACTAAATGACATGAGATACTAGAGAATATGTAGTTCAAAGCCTATCTTTTAAGTAAACTGCATGCACCCATTTGACTCATAGTGCATCTTTTCTCATCTGCACTGCCCACAACAACTTTCCAAACATTGCATAGTTCCATATCTTTCCATTTCTTACATTTAGTCCCCCATACTTCTTAGGTTGAGCAATTTGATTCCATTTCATAAGAGCTAACTTTCTATTCTCCTCTAAATGTCCCCATAAAAAGTTTTTACATATTATTTCTACCTTTTTTTTTTATCACACTCTATGGAAATACACTCCAGTAAATTTGAAATGACATCAATACTGAGTTCACCAACTATACTCTTCCAGCCGAGGAAAGATGCCTTGTGCTCCATACCTTTATCCTCTTAACCACCTTATCCACCAAACCTTAGCAAGTAACTTTCCACTTTGTTGGTAGTAAAGGGACCACTAGATACTTCAATGGAAAGCTTCCTAGAGAATAACCACAGAGATCAACTATCTATTGCCTCAATTCTTCATTGGCCCCTATTATATACCCTTTAGATTTTTGTGGGTTTGCTTATAAACCATAGGCATTTGCAAATTTCTTAAAGGCCTGCATCAACATAGAAATAGAAGACCTATCCCCTTTGTATAATAGGATCGAGTCATCTACAAAGCATAAATTAATTAGCTTCAACTGTTTGCATTGAGGGTGAAACTTAAACCCTTAATTCTAACTCATCAATGCCAATAATTTGGTCAAATACTTTATAACTAACATAAATAGCTGTAGAGATATAGGGTCTTCCTACCTGAGACCTTTCTCACCATCAAAACTTTTACTCACATCTCCATGTTAATCACATAGGCCATATAGGACATACAACATTGAATCCATTTATTGAACTTCTCTAGAAAGCCATATCCCTTCAAAAGATCTTCCATGAACCCCCAGTCTACTGAATCATATGTTTTCCTTATATCTACCTTGAGCAAACATAGAACATATACCTTATTCCTCTAATATATTTGCAATAAATATTACAGAATTAAAATATTATGTGCTATTGATCAATTGGAAATGAACGCACCTTGGTTTATATTCACAAGCATAGGCAACACCTCCATCAATCTTTTACAAATCAACTTAGAGATCACCTCATATAATGTATTGCAACATGCTATAGGCCTATATTCATTAGGCTTAATAGCATTCTCAATTTTAAGGATTAAGGTGATGATATTGGCATTCAAACTTTTAAAGAGATTGCATTGCTCAAAGAACTCCATAACTGCCTTAGCGATCTCCTCCCTAATAACCCTCCAAGCTTTCTGAAAGAATCCACTCCCATATCCATCAAGACTTGGACACTTTATGTCAGGTATTGAGAAAACAGCTTCCTTCCCTTCCTTCTTATCAAATGGTCTAAGCAATTTGATTTTCTGCTCAAAGTTCAACACATGTCCTAATTGAATCACCTCCTGCTTAATGCTTTCAGTCATAGGATTAGAAGAACCCATCATTTGTTTATAATATTTCAAGAAACATTATGCAATAACCTCAAAGTCTGTTAATCAATTGCCTTCCCCATCCTCTATATTTTTAAAACAATTGTATTTCCTTTTGGCTTTCAACAAAGAAAATAAATATTTTAAATTAATGTCTCCATATTGCATCTAATCACATTTAGACTTCTGTTTCAGAAAGCTTCCTTGTGCTCTGAGCTCTTTCATAGATAACTGTATAGATTCCTTTTCCTTTCTCTTTTCCCTATTTTTGAAGTTCTTCATTGCTAGGCTGTTGTTGAACCTCAAACAATGTTTTCTTTTCCAAGTGAACCCTTCCATGATTATTTGCAAATACATCTCTATTAAGTATTCTCAAAGGCCCTCTAAGTTGTAACAACTTCCTCTCTATCATTTGTAGTTTGGATTCTCCAACTTAACAAGACCATACACTTTCCACCACATTCAAAAAATTGGTATCCTAATACCATATATTAAAGTATTTAAAAGCATACATTTTCTTTACCTTCACCTCCATATTCATAATTACAATTGCATTATGATATGAGAGGTCCCTAGTAAAAAGCACTGCCTCCACCTCATTGAAAACATTAAGCCAACTCTCATAAACAAACACTCTGTCAATTCTCAAAAAAATAGCAGCCTCTCCACATTGTTGGTTCCACCAAGTATACCGATTCCCTTTCCACATTAGTTCATGCATGCCATAATCATCTACACAAGCCCTAAAATCTTGTATTTCAGACATGGTCACTGATGCTCCTCCTAATCTATCATCAGTAGATAAAATGCTAATGTATATTAGCATTTTTAACATACCTCCTCATCTCATCCGACAATGCCCTTCTATTAGAAATTCAATGCATGCCATATATCCCAATTACTGACAATTCTACATTCAAAACCTAGTGCAAAACATGGCAATAAATCATTTGAGTTAATGTTGCCAGTAGCTGTAACTGAACTATATTAGGACCCCAACCACTATTAATCTACTTTAACCTTCACCATTGTATTATAATTGTTAGAAATTTGTATTGTTTGAAATTATTTTAGAAAAAATTTGAAGAATAAGATATTTTTATGAGAAAAAATTGAAAATTTTATAATTTTTTTATGTACTTAATTCTAACTCTCATGTGTGTCAAAACAAAAACTCTAACTCTCATGAAGTATAAATATTTTTTATATAATTTTTTTAAAAAAAATAACACAACTCTTTTTTTTTAATAAAAAATAATAAAACTCTTAAAACTGTATAATTTATAATTCATTGTAAGGTAATTATAAAAGTGTTTTCACATAAGTTTTACAAAAATATTTTTTGACAAAATTTTAAATATTTAATCTAAAAGTATTTTTTTTAAAAAAATATTTCAAAAATAAATAAATTGATATTTTTTAAAAAACTATATTTAAAAAATAAATTTTAAAAAAATAAAAATAATCAATAAAGTAAACAAATTATAAAAGCGTCTATATAACCTCCTGTAGCAATTCTAAACATATTGTATAGTGAGTATTTACCTAAGAATTATTTAATGTATGGCTCTTTTGCCCATAAAAGAATTGGTTTGGATATACTATGCATAAAAGAGGGAAATGATTCAATGTATTCTTGACATTTTTAATGAATAGTTTGATGATAAAAGCAAGCCACTTCATATTCAATGTTGGTGGTTATCATAATGATGGGGTTGGTAATGAATTCCTTCTCTTTTTCTTTTTCTTTTTCTTTTTAAGCAAGTATTCCATCTCATTTCTTTGGCTAAAAGTATTCCATCTCATTTGACTTCCAAATAAATACATATTTCAGGGCATTTTAATATCACTGTGATTTTTCCATTTAAAATTTAAAAAAAATAATTATTTATTTAATTTTTTTTATATTTATCTAAAAATAAATAAAATTAAAAAAATAAAAAACAATGGATTATTATTTTTAGAATCTTATTTTTAATTAAAAATAAATAAAAACAAGAAGTAAAAAACAACATTGAACAAATTCATACCTTTTGTTTGGATAAAATTTAGTAGGGAAGAAAAAATAGGGAGAGAAAGTGAGAAGAAGAGAAATTAATTTTTTTGTGTGTTTGGAAAGTGAAGGGGAGAGAATGTATTTTTTATTACTTTTTTTTTAAATGAGAGATTAATAAAATTGTTTAAAATGGTAAAAAGACAATTTTACTCTAATTCATAGTATATGATTTTTTTTCTTTAATTTTAAAAAACAAAGCTGTAATTATAAAACTAAAAAAAATAATAACAATTCATACACTGATATGCTTAGTTGGTTTGTACTATAGTGAATAGTCTAATAAATGATATGAAAATGGGAAGAAAAAATGATTGATTTTGCTTCACAATTGTTTATAATCAGCTTAAAAGTATTTATAGAAAGAATAACTAAAGCAAGTTACAACATAGATAAAACTAATTATGTTGTAACAAACATTGTGATGCTAAAAGCAACAAACTAATTGACTAATCGAAATGTAAACCTATGACAACCTAGATGAGCTATGGTGAGCTCATTGGATTTAATAGCGCCCCCTCAAGCTGTGTTTGGCAGATATATCTCAAGTATCTTGCATGCAATGCTCAAGTTATAAAGGGGAAGCTACTAATGATGGTGATTTATGGAGCAAGTGTAGCTCACTCAAGTGAAGAAGCAAGTGGAGCTGAGAATGAAGCTGGAAATGTAGATGATGTTGCTGCAAGTGTGCAAGCGGATTGTTGAGCTGGCAAGTCTGTTATGAGAATCTGTTATGTGATTGGTTAAGATGAGTGTAGTTAGTTAGCTATTCTCTCTCTTCCTTTTTCTCTCACTAATAGTGTATATATAATAGAAAATGTTATAGACTAACAGATTGTATATTCATATTACTCTCATCAAAGTCATCTCTCTTCTCTCTCAATTCTTATTCATTACTCATTATTCTTTATGATTCTATTAATGAAAATCTATGGAGTTTAATTACAAAGCTAGTTGTTAAAGAAATAATGAAGTTTCAAGGTGTTATTTTCTCTGAAGTGAATCGAAGCTAAGTTTCCTCTTTCTTTTGGTTAATTTCTCAAATTGAATGAAGAAAAATAAGTTTTACTTTTCAATTTGTGTTCATATAAGAAAAAATTAAAATAGAAGCAAAGATTGTAGTGTTTATTGCTGAAGGAATTTGAGTTTTCTATATAATTTGAGATATTGCATCTTGATAAGTGAATCAGATATAGAGAGTTGTGGCTAATACTAGAACATTGTCTGTTAATAGTTTGCAAGTAACAAATGCCTCTAATAAGCATACACTGGTGTTTCTACCTAATGTAGTTTTAGATGAAACCAATTATGCTGCTTGGTTATTTCACATGGAATCCTTTCTTAGCAGTCTAAATATGTATGGATGTGTTGATGGAAGTACTCAATGTCTTGAATAGTATATGATAGGTGATGATCGTATAACAATTGTTTCTCCTGCCTATCTAAGTGGAAAGCTGAATACTGAAACATAGTAAACATGATAGCTCAGACCATGGGAACTAGGGCTTTATCTTATGTTGTTGGTAACACATGTGTTGCTGAAATGTGGTCATGCTTGAAAGCAAAATTTGTTAATGCAAATAAACATAATATCCTATAACTAAGGCCAATGTCCAAAGAATTAAGAAAGGATATGATTTTATAGAGGTGTATCTTGAAAAAATTAAAAAAATGCAAAGGATGCTCTAGCTATAGTGGGAGTTCACATGGAAAATGAAGACATTGCGGTGATAATGTTGGAGGGATTACCATCTGAGTTTATAGTCATTAAGACCATTTTTATAACTCAACCAAATTGTTCAATGGTGACACTTAAAAACATGCTCAAATAAGTTGAATATGACATGAAACAACCTTCATAATCCATGGCTCTATTGCCATTAATAGCTATGATAACTAACTCTTTTCACCATAAACATACTACTATAACCTCTCTCTCATACTACTTTAGTTATGTTAGTCAGTCATTGTACCTCATTTTATGTCTCCACCTATGTCACAGTCAACTGTGACCTTTCCCAATCAGCATTACACTTCTTTTACCATTCCATCTTATCATACAACACTAAACACCATTCATTATAATGCTCATTTTCAGTCTTATACTTCTGCTCAATCCAATTTTCATTCTAATCCCTCTTATACTGGATTCTTTGTTCATGATAGAGGAAATTCTCTTAGTGGGGAAGCAGACAATCAAAGCAAAAGAATAATTTAAGATCACAAAAATATTTTTAGATAATTCAAGATTTCAAAAAATAACGGCTATATTATTAATTAGTAATAATAGCTACTTTTGAATAATTTTCATTTCTTAAATTATTTTCTATTCTTGTGGCCTTCAATGATTATGGCTTTAAATTGTGGTTATCATTTGTAACCAACTCCCTTATTTCCTTATTTAGTTTGTTACCTTTTGTATTTAGATTCCTTAAATTACTCTTGTGCGTATATGTATTTATATGAGAGGATTCTTCGCTATTTATTTATGGAATGAGACTATAATTTTGCTTGAATCCTCTTTATGGTATCAGAGCTAATTGCACATAAGAAAACAATAGTAAAATTATTGATCTCATGGCCAATTCTTCTTCTTCTGCTTATAATACAAAATTTTCATCAATGCTCTAGTCTAATAACCTTGAAACTTAGCCAAACAAATTTTCTTTTATGGAAATCTCAAGTAATTCCATTAATTTGAAGTCTTAGTGTTCAAAATCAGCTTGAAAATGATGACGAACCTTTAAAAATGATAAAATTAAATGACAAAGAAGTGATCAATAAAGTTTATAGCACTTGGCTCAACAATGATGGCCTCTTAACCATATGGTTATTAGCAACCATTGCTGAAGATGTTCTGCTTGACTTGGATGATACAACCACAACCTTTCATGTATGGAATTCTGTTGAAGATAAGCTCTTACCGAGCTCCAAGGAAAAGGAAATCATCCTTACTGATACTCTCATGTCCCTTACAAAAGAGAACAGAACACTTAACGAATATCTTTAAAAATTCAAAGGCCTTTGTGATAACCTTGCTACCATATGAAAACCACTTGATGAAACCAACAAAGTATTCCAACTTGCTCTAGTTCTTAGCCCAAAATATAGAGATTTTTGAATGGTGAAGTTATCCAAGTCTCCTTATCCCTCTTAAAATCAATTTATTCTTTCTCTAAAGGCTTATGAACAAACATTACAAATGGAAGCTGAAATTAGTGATAATCAAACTAATCATAATCAAGCTTTCTATAGTAGACGAGGAAGAGGTCGTGGCCATGGAGGTCATTTTAACTTTAGTGGCCATGGCTTTGGTCCTGTTGCTAACCAAAATCAATATACTTTCAAAGCCAAAATTGAGGGAAATCAATTAAATAATTCCACTCATATAAGGGATGACACCATTGTATACCAAATTTGTGACAAAGAAAATCATACAAAAAAATGTTGGAGCATATTTGATCATTTCGTTTAACCCGAAAAAAAGCTACCACAAGCATTAGCTACTCTTAGTATAAATGGGGAACATGATCCTACTCTCTATGCTGATTCGCAACAACACACATCGTGAATAATACTGGTAAAAATACTAAACTCACTCCTTATAATGGTAAAGACTCATTATATGTTGGTAATGGTAATAGTATAGATATTACTCTTGTTGGTGAGAGCCTTATCAAAATTGAACAAGGCAATCTCAAGTTAAACAATGTTTTTATAATACCTAAAATTAAGAAAAATATTTTATCGGTTGGCCAATTAACTAAAGATAATGCTTGCATTATTATGTTTGATGCTAATAAGTTTCTGTTAAAGATTT
>CAOJBK011936622.1:0-13050 GCA_948294925.1 Codiaeum variegatum
TTAAAAGAGTAATCAGTCATTCATATTCTCAAACTTTTTGAGAATAGATTCCCTACATAATACTTAAAGGACATATATATGTTCGATACTAGGAATGTATCCTCTTAAAGAACATATATATTAAAGCCAGTTAGGTTTTCATTTACATTCACATGTTGAGTGTAAGCTTTAGGGCATACACTGCTAAAAATTGTCCCCAAAAAGCCTTCTATTCATCTAAAGTTAAGACATGATCATGTAACCGGAAGATTCCACTTTGTAGAAGTTCCCCTGAGTGGGTCTTTTTCTTATAGCTTGGATTTTGAGAGTGAGGATCTAGAGAGGGATGCTTTTAACTTTAACAGAACACCACCTAGACGTTCCTCTAACTTGCAGTCCCCTAAATTGTTACAAGTAATATACCCCACAGTCAAGAGGGTGAAATAGTCCATTTTGTGACCTTGTCCCTATTTTATAATTCATAGGACTAAGAGGTTCACAAGTCGGAAGTTATCTCCTAATAGTGATGATACTTAATAATTTTTCCATTTTATTTTATCTATTTTGCCTTTGCCATTATTATCTTACTAAGTTGTTTTTTAAAAAAAAATTAGAGGGGATCGAATTTGAAGAGGAGATGGATCTGCCTCCTCCTGTTTAGATGAGCTCATTAGTTTCTCCCCATCCTTCCCAGGCCTTAGCTTTCCCTCAGCCTAAAGTTCCTTCCACTACTCCTCCCACCAATGTTCTAGATACACCAACTACCATTAATCTATAATTTACTGGTAAAGACGCTTCTGGTGGAACTCTAGTCATACCTTCTGGCCCTTTGTTGGCTCCCATCATTCCCCCTGCTATGAAGAAAGTGTTCCACCCCTTTTTGTCCTTAGATGAGTTTCAAAAGGTCATGTCAGGACTTGATCCCTTGGAGGCCACCATTAACAAGTCACCTTTTGACCCACCTATGGCCGGATCTTCTCCCCTGACTAACCATGCTGAAGGGGTCCTCCCATCAGATCTTTCTACAGAGGAGAAACATGTTGTCCATATAGAGATGAAGATTTTTTAGGGTCTTAGTCCCTTTAACTCTGAGGAGGTTCTTATCCCAACTACCCTCATTCAGCAAAACTCTTAAGTTTCCCATGGGGCTCAAGAGGTCTTAGTTTCCTCCAATTTTCTTTCTCAGACCAACACTCTCATCCTTGTAGATTGTGCAGTCTTGGTGCCTGCTTCAAATGAAGAGGTTATTCCTCCCATTTCTACTTCTCCTTCGACTTCATGGACCCTTTCTCTGGGCCACCAGAGTTGGAAAATCCCACCTTCTCCCCTCTCTCTGAGCTTTGGGTTAAGTGTAATCCCATATTATTTCTTTTAGCTTCTTAGATAATTCTTGTATCTCATTTCACTCATACTTTTTAACTTGAAAAAAATTTTATTTGTAGGAGGCTATTCAGTAATGGGGACAATTATAGTCTGATCTTTAAGTAGACTGCAAAAAGGCAAAGTAAGCCTTGGCACAGGCTGGGGAGTATTGATGCTTCTGATTGGATGAGCATAAAAAGATGGATAAGGTTGTAGAGGACCCCCGCTTAGCAAGGGAGGGAGAGAAGGCGGTTGTGGAGAAAGTTGGATGTCTGAAGGGACATGTGGAGACCTTGACCTCCTCTAACAAGCAGCTGGAGGATGCTTTATAAAAAAGTGAGGGATGCCTTAGATGAGAAATAGGTAAAGCTAGACAGGACTCGGATAGAAAGCAGAAACTCTTAAAAGAATATGCCTAGATGAAGTAAACCCTCGACTTCATAACTTATCGGGCCAACGCTTTAGAGTTCAATAGGTTGAGCTTATTAGAGACCTATCTTCAGTCTGATCACTTCCAAAAGCTAAACTATGTAAATAATGCCAAGGCCTTTGCTAGGGGGTACGATTTGGCTGTGTCAGAGAGTCAAGTCATTCATGCTGACATTACTGATGAATTTCCTCCGATTTAGGAGGATCGTAAAGGTGGTCAGTAGGTTCCTCCCTT
This sequence comes from Codiaeum variegatum, assembly GCA_948294925.1. Taxonomy (NCBI): domain Eukaryota; kingdom Viridiplantae; phylum Streptophyta; class Magnoliopsida; order Malpighiales; family Euphorbiaceae; genus Codiaeum; species Codiaeum variegatum. The sequence continues at coordinate 2,006 of CAOJBK011936622.1, forward strand.
AATACATTATGTTGTAACCTTGAATCTAGTTCTGACTAGCCTTCATAGGACAAAGGAAGATCCTCCCCTTCTGCCTGGCTATACCTCCTAGCATGGGGACTCTGAGGAGAAGGTTTAAGGGGAAGAAGTGAGCTATTGTAATCATCATATATTAAGCTTGTAATCTTTAATTCATATATTTTTTTATATATTCTCATTATTTGTAAATTTTTGGAATTTTATGAATGTAATCCATTCTTTTCATTTTCATCATGCGATATTTGGTACTTGCTTGTTTTCTTATTTTATTTTTTATCAACTTCCTTTGAAAGGATCCTGCCTTAGAAGGAATTCTACCTTCCTCTTTGGGGAAGGAACTTGTTTTAGTCAAGGTTTTCCCTTCCTCCTTAGGGAAGGACCTTTCCTTAGTAAGGATTTTTCCTTCCTCATTGGGGAGGGACCTTGCCTTAATAAGGATTTTGCCTTCCTCATTGGGGAAGGGCTTACCTTAGAAAGGATTTTTCCTTCCTCTTTAGGGAAGGACCTTGCCTTAGCAAGAATTTTATCTTCCTTCTTGAGGAAAGACCTTTCCATAGTAAGGATTTTTCCTTCCTCCTTGGGGAAGGACCTCGCCTAAGCAAGGATTTTACCTTCCTCCTTAGGGAATGACTTTGCCTTAGCAAGGAATTTTTCCTTTCTCCTTGGGGAAGGACCTTGCCTTAGTAAGGATTTTTGCCTTCCTCCTTGGGGAAGGACCTTGCCCTAATAAGTATTTTGCCTTCCTCCTTGGGGAGGGACTTTGCCTTAATAAGGATTTTGCCATCCTCCTTCGGGAAGGACCTTGCCATAGAAAGGATTTCTGCCTTCCTCTTTGGGGAAGGACCTTACATTAACAAGGGTTTTCCCTTCCTCCTTGGGGAAGGACCTTTCCTTAGCAAGGATTTTTACCTTCCTCCTTGGGGAAGGACCTTTCCTTAATAAGGATTTTGCCTTCCTCCTTGGGGAAGGACCTTACCTTAGTAAGGATTTCTACCTTCCTCCTTAGGGAATGACCTTTCCTTAATTAGGATTTTATTCATAATTGCAGTAAAGATAGTTTTTAAGGGAGAATAAGGCACCATCAATATTTCTTTTTTCAATTACTGGTAATATAATTTAAGGTGTTGGACATTCCAAGTGTAAGGGATGTCCTCATCATTCATTGTTGCAAGCTTATAGAGTGCTAGTCTTATGACATTAGCTACTTTAAATGGACCTTCCCAATTGGGTGTGAGTTTTCTGGTGCCCTCTCTCTTTCCTGTAGCTTCCAAGCTTCTCATCACCAAGCCCCCTTCTTTAAAAATTCTAGACTTAACTTTTTTATTGAAGTATGAAGTAACTCTTTTCTTGTAGTTTATTTGTCTCATGAGGATTTGGTCTCCCAATTCTTCTATCAGATCTAGATTAATTCTCCTCAGAGCATCATTAGTGGCTTCCTAGCAATAATTAATTCTTTCGCTTGGTAGTCCAATATCTATAGGGATTACTGCCTCTATGCCGTATGTTAAGCTGAAAGGAGTCTCTCTTGTAGGTTCCCTTGGAGTAGTCCGATAGGCCCATAAGACATGTTGGAGTTCCTCTACCCAATTTCTGCCATATCCTTCCAGTCTCTTCTTGAGTCCTTGTAGGAGGGTCCAGCTTGTCACTTCTGCTTGCCCATTTATTTGTAGATGGGAAACAGACGAGAAGTGATGCTTGATATTTAATCTAGAGCAAAATTCCCTCATCTTTTCACTATCAAACTTCTTTCTGTTATCACTTATGAACTAATATGGAATCCTAAATTTATAGATGATATTTTTCCATAAAAGCCAAACCACATTCTTCGCTATTATAGTTGCTAAGGCTTTCACTTTGACCCATTTGGTGAAATATTACACTGCCATTAAGGGGAACTTTCTCTGTCCATTAGCCATGGGAAATGGTTCGACTATATCCATTCCCCACTTAGAAAAAGGCCATGCACTATAAATGGGCATTTGTTCTGCTGCTGGGGCTCTTTCCATCTTTGTAAACTTCTGATAGGACTGGCACTTTTGGAATAACTTCCTAGAATCTTCTTTAATCGTGCACCACTAATATCCTTGCCTTTTCACCTTAGCCGTCAGGGCTTTCCCACTAATGTGCATTCTACAGGCTCCCTTGTGCATTTCTTGCAACACTTGTTCCGCCTACGATGGGGTGAGGCATCTCAGCTTGGGCAGTGAGTACCCTCATTTATAAAACTGACCCTGATGACTTAAGAAATAAGCACTTCTTCTTTTCAACTGCTTAGCCTCTACTTGGTCATCCGGCTCTTTTCCTCCCTCTAAGTATGCTCTGACTGGGTCTATCCAACAGGGTGTATCCTCAATTTTCATGACTGCCTCTCCTCTTTCGATGTTGAGGAAATTCAAGGTTCCCAGAAATACCCTTCTAGGCAGGCTTGTGGGGTGCTGATTAGCCAATTTATTGAGGCAGTCAACCCTTGTGTTTTCACTCTAAAAAATCTTGAAGAATTCCACCTTTACACCTTTTTCTTCCATATGTCCCACCAGCTGCTTTACTTTTTCTGCATAGAGGGCCATTTCACCCTTATTTTTCTTGTATTCACCCTTGATGGGAATCGGTGTACACATTCAGGGTTTCTATTCGAAGGTGGTCGGTTAGGCTCAACCCTTGTAGCAGGGCCTTATATCCTGTGGTATTATTAGTGTTTTCGAACTCCAGTCTCTGGGCATATTCCAAGAGGACCCCACTCTCATACTTCAATACTATGCCAACCCTATTTCCTTCTGTGCCTTTTGCTCCATCTACATACAGGTCCCAGCGGTCCCTTCTTTTCGCTGCACAATTTCCTTCTTCTTCTCTTCCTCTTCTCTCTAAGAATTTTGATTGGGGAAGGAGCACTCAGGGATGAAGTTCACTAGTGCATAAGCTTTAATAACTGCCCTAGGGCAGTAATAGAGCCTATGTGTTTCGAGTTATATGGACCATTTCAAAATTCTCTCAGATGTTTCCAGCTTGTGTAGGACCCTTCTTAGTGGTTGATCTGTAACCATTACCCATTAGTGAGCTTCTAGGTACACTTTGAATTTTTTTGGAAGACAAAATCAAAGCATAAACTATTTTTTCAATAAGTTTATAATTCATCTCGACCCCTTGAAGAACCTTGCTGAAGTAATAGATTGGCTTTTAGACTCTTCCTTCTTCTCTGAGTAAAATTATGCTCACAGCATAGGGAAATGCTGAGAGGTATATCAGTACTTTTTCACTTAGGAGAGGCCAGCTTAAGATCTAATATGAGTGCTAGGAAGGCTTTCAAATCATCAAATGCCCTTTAGCACTCCTTTTTCCATTCAAAGCTTCCATTTTTCCTCAGCTTTTTGAAGAATGGCAGGTATTTCTCAATTGACTTTGACATAAATATGTTTCATGCCACTAGTCTCCCTATTAGCCTCTATACTTCCTTCAAGTTCTTTGGTGGGGAATTTCTAAGATGGCTTTCACCTTGTCCGAATTTGATTCAATCCCTTTTTCACTCACTTGATAGCCTAAGAATTTGCCCCCCTAGATGAAGAAAACACACTTTTCTGGGTTTAACTTCAGGCCATATTCATTCATTACTCCAAACACCTCCTCAAGGTCTCGAATTTGCTCCTCAAACTTTTGGCTTTTAATGATCATATTATCCACATATGCCTCCAAATTTCTTCCCAACTTATCTCTGAAAATTCTATTGACCAACAGTTGGTACATGGCCTTTTCATTTTTCAGCCTAAAGGTCATAGAGGTGTAATAATAAGTTCCCTTTTCTGTAATGAATGAGGTCTTTTCTTCATCCTCTGGATGCATCTGAATCTGATGGTATCCCTTTTTAGCATCTAGGGAAGATAGATACCCATATCCTGTAATGGAATCTACCAATTTATCTATCATGTGTAAAGGACAATGGTTTTTTGGACATGCTTTGTTAAGATCTTTAAAGTCCACACACATCCGATATGATCCGTTAGACTTTTTCACCAAGACTACATTGGCTAATCAATCCTGATAAAAGACTCCTTTGATCAACTTAGCTTTTAAGAGTTTATCCACCTCTTCATCAATGATTGTTTGCCTCTCTAACCCAAAACATCTTTTCTTCTACTTGATAGGTCGATATGAGGGGTCCACATTTAACCTGTTAGTTATGACTTCCAGTTTTATGCTTGGCATTTCTGTTGAATCCCAAGCAAATGTTGTTTTTCTTTTAGTTAAGAAGGCCTTATCCTCCCTCTTCTTTCCCCTTGAAGGCCTGGCATTAAACCAGAGACACTTCTGGGCCATCTCGTCTTCTACCAGGAATTCCTCCAACTCTTCCACTATTTGGGTCCTTTGGAGGATCTGCATCTCACTTACATGGACCATACCCACTTCCTCTACTTCTATATAGATCATGTTCCACTTCTTTCTTATGGGCTCCGCTACACAGTTTTCCTGTGGTGTCATGAATATATCCAGGTTTGTACCATCATGAAATGGAATTTGAACCCTTCTCCTTTTTACATTTACATTAGCATCTAAATCATACAATAGGGGTCTTCTTAGCAATAAATTGTATTCCATTGAAACTATGTAGCCATCGAAGTTACTTCCCTGGGTGCTTTCCCTACTGTGAACGAGACTGTAATAATTCCCACAGCTAGAATCCAAGTCTGATTTAGAGTGCGGACAAGGTTTTCCAACTCTGTCAGGTCTGATTCCCCCATTCCCATTTTAAAAAAGCTATATCGGATAGGAAGTTCACAAAGCTTCCATTATCTACAAACACTCTCTGTATATTATAATTGTTAATGATGGCAGTTATGACTAATAGGTCTGCCCTTGGCCTATGCTACCACTCTTCTTCCTCTATGGGCCTCTTAGTTCCATTATAGAACACATATTCTGGCCTTTCTTTCATTTAAGACAGGGCTTTTGTCTTGTTGTATCTCAAGGCGACTCCTAATGGTCCACTCATTAGGCAAGCCACATTACCTACTGATCCGTCATTGATAATGAAAGCCCCTTTCCATCTGTACGCTTTTCTTGTGCTAGCTTGGTCTTTTTTTACAAAACCTTTCTGGTGACCATGTTTGATGAGCCTCTCAATCTCTTCCATAAATGTGCAACACTCGTTAGTGTCATGTCCATGAGTGGTATGAAACTTGCAATATTGGGCTTTATCTCTCTTATCTGGATCTCCTCTCAAGGGTTTTGGCTTCTGCCAAATATCTCTATTCTGGAATGAGGAAAAGCCAGATATCTCTATTCTAAAATGAGGAAAATACTACCTCTGGAGCTGCTGTTAGAGGAGTCAGTTTTGATATATCCAGAGTGTTTTTAGTCCTGCTTTTGGCCTTCTATGCCAAACTGGTTGTTTCCACTTTCTCAGTGGCTTTTTTCTTTCTTGTATTTATCTCAAGCTCTGGGGCCACCTCTTTTGCTCTCCTTTTGGCCAGGTAGCTATTCTTGTAAGCCTTATCTTGGAGGATGTATTTTTGAGCGAACGCCATTGCCGTCTCCAGGGTTTGCAAAGCCTTCCCACTAAAAGCCTTGAAATACTCATCATAGATTGTGATGTTTTAAAGGGCCTCGTTACTTTTAGAGCCTCCCCATTGAATCTAGCCAAGTAGTTTTGCAAGGACTTTCCTTCGGACTGTTTGACTTGATCTAGGGCCTGAGTAGTTATTTCAGAGTGTATGCTTGACCCAAAATGTCTTAGGAAACTTCTTGCCAACTGCTTGATGTTTGCTATGCTTCCTGGCTTCGATCCATCATACCATTTTATAGCATCTCCCTCCAAATATCCTCTAAAGTCTCGGCATATGATGGAATCATTTGTGTAGTGTAACTCTATAGTAGGCCTATAGTCCATCAGGTGGGCTTTGGTCAACGGAGCCATAGATTTCTTTAGATTCGGGGCTTTAAATTTATCCGGTGTGCAGTACTCAACAATTTTTGAAATAAAAGGTTACTTCAAGGCCAGAATTAGGTTTAGATCTCCTGGGGTCCTTCCTTTCTCACGGTCTATTTCCTCGACCATTATTTTCCTTACTTCATTTCTTAGCTCCTGAGGCTTGTTTTGGCTCATAGTTTCTTGACCGTCTACTCGATCCCTCCTTCTTTGCAATCTCTCTGGGGACTCCCTTACATTACTCCCCTTTCTCTCATGGTGAGAGTATGCAGCCACTAATTTGGTTCTTCTAGAGGGTCTCATGGTACTACTCTCTATAGATCTCCTCCTCCTTTTATCTCTTCCTCTCATACCCGATCTCTCCCTCTCCCTTCTGACATCTTTTGCTACTTCTCCCCTCAACCCTCTTCCTCTATTATTTCTAGCTTCTTCCCCCCCTCTTACCCTGTGACTCCTTTCTTCCCTATCCCCCTAGCATTTTTCCTTATCACATCCCCAATGATAGATCTCCTATTTCCCCCTCGAGACTCTCCCCTCCTTCCTTCATCCACCCTGTCCCTCTCTCTCATCATTCAAGTTCAGGTGCCTATTCACTCTCCTACCATTGGCACCTCCTTGATCAGGAGGGTTAAGGTCTTAGGGTGGAGTGTTTTCTAGAGCTTTTGAAGCTTGGAGTAGAGTGGTGAAAAGTTGGACCGCTTGGGATAGAGTGGCTTATAGGTTTGCTGGGGTAATTAGGTTGGAGGTTTGTGTTCATGCCAAGGGTGATATATGGGAGAGAAAGCTTTGCAAAATTTGGGTTGGTGTTAAGTTATCTAGCTTAAGGATTGCAGCAGCTGGGTTTAGCGAGTTTAAATAGGTACTGGCAATATTTTCAGGAGGTATTTGGGTGTTGTCAATATGATCTTTTTCTAGGTTATCTCCCATTTTTAAACAAGAGTTCGTGACTTGCAAAGTTTTAGAAAAATAAGGGCTTTTGAATAGAAAAATTACCTTCAAAACTTAGATGAATAGAAAACAAGTCCCACAAAACAGTGCCAATTGATGGGTCTGAACCCAGTTAATGAGGTTGAATCTTTAAGGCAATCCGAGTTTGACTATATTGGGCTTGAATTCTTTGGCCTGCAATCATAAAAGACATGTTAGAGGGCCAGGCTGGCCCTCCCATAGTCAAGTTAGTTCTTAGTTTGGGAAGAATCCCTTAAACTTGGTGCTTGAGAGTTGTTACAGAGAAAGAAAATAAGAGAGAAGAAAAAGTTGTTGAATATACCTTCAAACTTGAGTGTGGAGGGCCTTATATAGGGATCCCCAGTACGGACTACCCAGAGATTGGACGGTCGCCACCCTTCCATGGGGAGCAAGGGCACAATTGGATCAATAGGTACTTGTACTGGGGGTAAGGTGGCAAATGATGATAGGTCCACCATCTTGAATATCCTCTTTTATCTGTGTCTATTAGTACCCTGAGGTGGTAATGAGCATAGGAGGTATCCCTTTGACAAATGCGTGTTGTGCCAAGGTGTGTGCTCTCATACTGTTGTAGTGCAACGGTTATGGCGATTTGTCTCTATGCTTCCAACTAGGTTTCCTATGGGGTCGAAACATCCGTCATCCAGCATCCCAATATCATGGGCTCAGTCTGGATCCTGCTAGTCTGCTGAGCCTCTAACCTGTCCGGATTAACCTTGCCCATTTCTCAAGGGTCTTTTCCTATGTTTGGGCCTTTTTCTAGATCCGGGCCCAACTCCCTTGGGTAACCAGTTTAATCGGACCCCTATCAGGAAGAAAGAGGGGGAAATAGGTTTTAGGGATTTAGAGGCTTTCAATCTTACTCTTTTGGCTAAACAAAGATGACATTTTATTACAAATCCTAATATTCTTATAGCGAAGATCTTCAAAGCTAAATATTTTCCTAGGGAGTCCTTTTTAGATGCTATTATTGGTAACACTCCAAGTTACATTTGGAGGAGTATTTGGACTATAAAAGACGTTATTTCTTTGGGTAGTTGGTGGAGAGTGGGCAGGGATAGTGAGAGTAAAGTATGGGGTCAACCTTGGATTAAAGATAGACAAAATTTTAAAATTCAAACACTTTATCCTTTAGGTTTAGAAAATTTGAAAATGTGTGATATTATGTTCGAGGGGAGGGAAGGGTGGGATGAGGAAGTTATAAGGGACCTCTTTAATGAAGGGGATGCACGATCTATCTTAGGTCTTTATCTATTCAATACAAATTAGTTTGGCACCACACAACTTATGGGGAGTATACAGTTAAATCGGGTTATAGATTGCTTAGGAAAATTAGAGAGGAGAGACGGGATGTGAGGGAGAGTTTAGGATGGAAGAAGATGTGGAACTTAGACTTACCACCAAAAATTTTATCTTTTGTTTGGAGATTTTGTAGAAATATTTTACAGTTAAAGATCAAGCTTATAGATAAATGTATTGACTTTCCCTTACCATGTGAATTTTGTGAGCAAGGAATTGAAGATTTTTTTCATACTTTTTTTGAATGCTCTTATGCTCAAGATTGTAGGATTTTTGTCCAATTAATGATATTGATCCACAAGATGTGTACTTATGGTTCCTTCAAATTATTGAAACAAGAAATAGTGATGATGTGTGTAAAATTGCTATGCTTTTTTGGTGTATTTGGCATGAAAGAAATGAAAATTTATGGAAGTAAGACCACCATGAGCCACGGACAGCAATGCAACTCTCACAACAGCTATGGGTGGCTACTCAGATTAGCCCGCCACCACCAGCAGCATGCCAACCATAGCAGCCTCAACTAGCTTGCGTTAAGCCGCCAAGAGAGTAATACAAATGTAATGTGGATGCTTCTTAGCAGCGGGGTTCAGATCGTGTTGGCTTGGGGATGATTATTAGGTACTCTCATGGACAATTCAATGCAAGCAAGATGTTGAGTTTTTGTTTTTCAAGTTCCTCAAAAGAAGCTGAAACTTTAGGACTTTGCCAAGCAATGGAGTGGGCATGTTCTCTTCATTATCATCATATGATTCTTGAACTAGATGTTAAACTTGTTGTTGATGCTTTTAATTTTAGAACTATTGACAATATTATTTTTGGTGTTTTAATTTATGAGTTTCTTTCATTTTAAGAAGACATAAATTATTCTGTTCAGTTTGTAAGATAAGCGAATGTCCCACCACATTTATTGGCTAAAAAAGCACATTTCAATACTTATCTCTGTGTTAGTTTTAGTTTGCCTTCTTGGGTTAGTAATGCTTTATTGGTTGATGCTTTTTCTTAATGATAGATTGATATTTTTTCTTTAAAAAAATTACGTAAAAATCCCACTAATCTATGCTGGCCCGTTTTTGTTAGATCAAACTACAATGGTCCATTAGCCTCGCTAATTTCAGTGACTCATGGGCCACATTTTTCATCTGGTCCAGCCTTTTGATAGCTAAGCCTCTACCAATTTCTCGTTCTGAATTAGCTGGGGAAAATTGGATTTCTTTCCTAATTTTTTCATATGAAAAAAAAAAAAAAGAAAATTCAATAAAATAGACTAGTACAAACTCCCCCAATCTCACAATATTGTATTGCCCCCCAAAAAAAAAGTCTTAAAATCAAACAGGGTATAAATTAACTGTTAAAGAATTATTTTGACTTAATTAGAGATGTTACTGTCAATAAAAAAAAATAAAACTTTAATCTCTTCAAATTCATTTTTAAGTTTTTTTTTTGATAAATTAAATTTATTTTTAAGTTTTTTTTTTAAATAACAATTCATTCTTTTTTTTAATTATTTTTTCTTTCTAATTATTTTTTATCGAGTAAAATAATTTATTAATTTAATATTTAAAAATTTTTCTTTTATATAATAAATATATTTAAGTGAATATTATTTATAAATAATAATTTTTATTTTATTTTTTATAAAATAATTTTTTTTAATTAATTTAAAATATAATAAATTTTATTAAAAAATAAATAAATATTGAAATAAAACTTGTTAAAAGAATAAAGAAAAAACATAATAAATTTTATTTAAAAAAATAAGAGAATATTAGAGATTTACCTTAATAATGATTTCGTAAATCTAAGATACCGATATAATAAATCTAAAATTTTTATAATTTATTATATTAAATGTAAGATTTAGATATAATGAATTTTTTATTTTCAAATTTATTATAATGAATATAGAATTTTAATATAGTGAATATATGATTTTCATAGTTTATTATAATAAATGTAAGATATTAATATAGTAAATTATGAATTTTTATAATTAATTGTAATGAATATGAAGATTTATAATAAATTCATATACAAATGTAATAAAATAAAACTAATAAATATTATTATAAATGTAAACATAGACACGCACAACTTCAAAAATGTGTATTTTAAATAATTATTTTATGGATGAATTCTAATTTAATCAGCTGACTGATACCTAATCCAGCAAATAATTTGCCTTTTTTGAATGTATTCCACTGTATTATTGTATTTTACTATTTCTAATTCGAAAATGCAGATTAATGTCCGTAATAAATTTTGATTGGGAACTAACAAGTTAAACTGAATAAATCACAGATTCAGAAAATCACAACACAAGCCCAAAGTTATTATTTTATTAAAAAAAAAAAAAAAGAACATATATTTTTTATTAAACCATGATATCAAAATAAGTAATTAGCCAATAGTAGGAACTCGAGTGACAATTCCATCATCATTGATCCAAACCCAAACTCTGTTGCACCTGAAGTCCTTAGTCACCGGAGTTCCTTCCTTCAACACGATTGCATTCACATTTTTATTCTCTTTCTCAATGGTAGCAGCTGCTGCTTCTCCGTGTGCTCCGGCGAGCTCCGGCCATGAGTTCTTACCTGTAAAATTTTTCATATAATTCAGTTTAATGTCATGAACAATAATGAAAATTTTAAAATAATTAGTGGTACAGGTCAATATAAAATGAGTCTGATAGGGTGAAGATCCAATGAACGTTACAGAATAATAAATGTCCATAACTGACCATTAAAAGCTCATTATGGACGTTTATTATAATAAATGTCCATAACTGACCATTAAAGGCTCATTATAGACATTTACTACATGGACCACATACAACCCTATA
>CAOJBK011937553.1:0-11477 GCA_948294925.1 Codiaeum variegatum
GACGCAAAAAAATGCGTCAGTAAATGGCGTCAGTAATTATATTTTTTTAGTGCATGTATTTCTGACGATTTACTGACGCCAAATTGCGTCAGTAATTTTTTTTTCAATTTCTGACTCTTTAACGACACTAAAAATGGCGTCAGTAAATTAATTAATTTTTTTTCACGTCAGTAGAGGGTCAGTAACGTTAATTTTTGCGTCAGTATTTACTGACGCCAAAAATTGCGTCAGTAATAAGCGTCAGTAAATTAATTAATTAATTTTTTCGCATCAGTAGGGGGTCAGTAACATTATTTTTTGCGTCAGTAATTTACTGACGTCAAAAATTGCGTCAGTAATTGGCGTCAGTAAATTTTTATTTTTTTATTTTTTTTTGCGTCAGTAATGGTATTTTTTGCGACAGTAATTACTGACGCAAAAAATTGCGTCAGTAAATGGCGTCAGTAAATTGCTTTTTTCTTGTAGTGGTAATTTACAGAAAGGGAAAGGAAAGGTTGGAGAAGGAATAAGCAGGAAACACTTTAGGGAAAGGTCAGAGGCTAGGGATTATGGGCTTAGGAGTAGGGGACAGTTATAAGATAGTGATGAGACTGATTCTAGTGATGATGACTTAGTAGATGACCCAAATATTGAGTTTAAGGATAGTGATTATGATAGTGAGGAGGAAGATGATGAACTTTTTCAGAAGTTTGTTGATACTTGGATAGAGATTGATGCTAGGAAAGGTTCAACATCAAAAGGGAAAGAAAAGGTGGATTCAATGGTGGGGGATATTGATGTAGGGTCAAACAGTGATCCTGAGTTATCTGAACTAGATGAACTTCATTCTACCTCATCTAATTCAGATGGGAAATCTAGTAAACATGAGGTTAGATATCCTAAATTTATTTATGAGAGAGATATCAAAAACCTAGTTTTAGTGACAAGGATGCTTTTTAGGAACCTTTAGGAATTTAAGAAAGCTTGTAAGAGGTGGGCTATAAAGAATAGGTTAAAATTGAAGTTTAAATCCAATGACGAATTTTGATGTAAGGAAAAGTGTGCGGAAGACCCTAATTACCCTTTTTTATATCTTTTGTAATTAGTCCATTAAAGTCCCAAACACCATCCAAATCAAGACAAGAAATTATGAGCATATTTGCACTAAAGATCATAACATTAGCCATGCTTTATATGATTGGTTCATAGTTGACGCCACTTAAAGTTTTATGAAGGCAATTTTTTAGGATCATGAGATAAATGTTCATTTTAGTAAAGCTTTTAAGGCTAGGAACCATGCATTATACTTGATATATAAGGATAAGAATAGTCAATTTCAGAAATTGGATGACTATAGGCTTGATATTTTAAGTAAAATGCATGGTAGTACTATTAAAATTATTGGAGATGAGGATGAACTGGGCTGGTTTGGGGGGGATTTATATATGTTTAGGTCCACTAAAAAAGGTTTCAAGGCTGGATGTAGAAAACTATTTGGTGTGGATGGTTGTTTCCTAAAAGGGATGTATTATGGGTAACTCTTGTGTGCTGTTAGTGTTGATGCAAATGATTGAAGAGTCAATTTCAGGAATTGGATGACTATAGGCTTGAGATTCTAAGTAAAATGCATGGTAGTACTATTCTGATTATTGAAGATGAGGATGAACCATGCTGGCTTGGGGGGTTTTATATATGTTTAGGTCCACTAAAAAGGGTTTCAAGGCTGGATGTAGAAAGCTATTTGGTGTGGATGGTTGTTTCCTCCAAGGGATGTGTTATGGGTAACTCTTGTGTGTTATTGGTGTTGATGCAAATGATTGCATTTACTTAGTAACATGGGTAATTGTAAGGAGAGAAAATCATAAAACTTGGACATGGTTTCTATGTTTATTGGGGAAAGATTTCGCGATTTAAAGGAATCTATGGGATTGGACCTTTCTCAATGATAGACATAAGGTATGCATCTTAATCTATTACATTTGTTTTACTTGCTTTATATATTTAATTTTTTTTGCTTAATTTGCTATTACTTTGATATAGGGCTTAGTTAAAGCTATGAAGGAATTGTACACTACAAGTGAGCATAAATTTTATTTAAGGCATTTTTACACAAACTTTAAGGAGTTTATTGGTAAAGAATAAAAGGATCTCTTATGGGATTGTGCAAGAGAATTATATATCCAAAGATATGAGAAATGCATGGTTAATTTAAAGGAAAAGAGTCATAGAGGGTACATCCATCTAAGCAACTTAGAGTTTAAGCATTTGAATAGAGCTCATTACTCAACCAAAGCTAAGTGTGACACACTTGTCAACAACATCAGTGAGTGTTTTAATGTTTTGGTGTTGGATGCAAGGTATAAAGGAATTATGACATTTCTTGAATGGATAAGACATAAAATGATGAAAATGGTTTGGAAGAGGAGGGATGCAGGGAAGAAAGTACATGGTTTGTTGTGCCCAACGAAATTAAAGAAACTTGATAGGATCAAAGAATGGTCAATTGGACACACTTGCAAGTGGAATGGTGATAACAAATATGAAGTGAATGGATATATTAATCAGTTTATGGTTGATACAGTGGAGATAACTTGTAGCTATAGAATATGAGATTTTAACAGGAATTCCCTATGTATATACTGTTTGTTGCATTCTGGATGACAGAAAAGCACCTGAGGATTATGTGGATAAGTTATACCATATTAAGACCTACTTAAAGATATACTCTCACACTCTAAATGCTTTTACTGGCTTAGAATTTTGGCCATAATGTAAGTAACTTGCATCAACGGCTTCTCCAAAACTAAATAAGAAGAAGAGAGGTAGAAAAGCTAAGAAAAGAAGGTTAGAAGTAGAAGAATTAGAGAAGTTGAATAAGACATAAAGAGTTTCTAGGAAGGGTCAGAAGATACACTTTCAAAATCTGTGGTGACAAAGGACACAATAAAAGATTTCATATTTAACAAAATAAGAGGGTAATTTTTTTGGCTCATGTCTTGTTATTAATATTTATTGTCATGCATTATAACTTGAGTTTTTTTTTTTCATATCTCATAGGCACCTAAAAGCAGCAAAGGACCAAGGCCATCAAGAAAATCCAACAAGAAGGCATTGGCATTAGGACCACTAAGAAGAGTTCAATGGTTTGCTAATGTATGTTTTTATTGTTATAAATTATTATATAATTTATTTTTTTTTTGTTGAAATTTGGTCTGTGATATGTTCATTTTTTATGATTATGGGGTTAAGAAAAGATTCAAATGATAATATATTCACTTCAAGTCAAACTGAAGTGAATGAGTGCATCACTCAACAAAGTGAGATTGAAATTGAGGTATTAAGGATCATTCAGGCTCATTCACAAAGCCAAACAAATCATGCTACAAGCTAAGACTATGCTTGGACAGAAGCACCTCACATTGAAGACAGTGAACTTGAAGTTATTTGACCTGCAGCTGCTGAATCTTAAGAACTTGGACCTTAAGCTCTTGCACTTGTACCATCTCCATAGGAACCTGCATCACAGGTGAGCATTTTCTGTCATTTACTAATTAACTTTACTTATTGATATAAAGGTAACATTGTGGTTAAATGTGAGATAATGGTAATATTGATTGTGGTGTAATGTACAAGTTTTTAAGGATAAAAAGGGAAAGGGAAAAGATCCATTCTATGATTCTGACAATGAAAGAATCATAGCAAAGATCATAAAGAGTGGCAGTGATGATGACTCAGAACCTAAGGGCTTTATACATGTTCAATCATTTGACATGATATGCTTTTAATTTGTTGTAACTATTGTTTGAAGATTTATTTTTTCTTCTTATGCAGTCTTTTGAGGATGTTTTACCAATTAGACAAAGGAGTCCAAAAGCACACTACTCAAAAACACCAAACCAGCATAGGCTACACACCAGAAATATGCACAAGTTTGCTACCATGAAGAGGACAAGATGTAGAACCAACCTGAGCTTTTCAAACTCTTAAGTTAGAAGATCCAAGTTTAGGAAATTAGCATTTGTTAATCCTTCTAAGATAACCAAAAAGAAGAATACACATGAAGGTGATGATGTATCTGCCTTGGTTAATTATATATATATGCATTTTATTTGCTAAGTGTGAATAAGTAATTTAGGTTCTTTTGTACAAGAATTCATCCATTATGTTAAATTCCCTTTAGACATTATATTTGGATGGCATATTTTGTTTAGTTTGATGAATCTTGTTATGTAGTCTATAACTCTTTCATGATTGTAATGAATATTTGGCTCTATGATATTAGGCCATTTTTACATATGTTTTTAAAATTCATGTCTTGTTATTATATTAGGCAATTTTTTATATGTGTTTTTTTGGAATATTCAAAAATTTCACACCATATATTGATGTAATTACAGGTTTGAAAAAAGAGGGATGCATGGAAGAAATTGATAGTAAATTACACAATAATCATGAAATAAACGTGCTTCTTTCATTGATTTCATTCAACAAAATACAATGGTAGTTAGTGAATTCATTCAAAATAGAATGCTAATCAAAATACACGGCATACGAGCCAATTTCAACCCCATATATTACATCCCATCTCAACCATTTTCTAATTGCTACTACCCAACCACAATCCGACAAACAAACCTAGCAGAAACATAAATACCAACATGAAAACCCTCTTGTAACCTATCTCATTGTGTCTAACCATCATATCCATCTTCGTTTATGCTTCCTTTGGTGCTCGAGGATCCACCCAAGTAAAATAGTCATAGTAATAAACTATAAATTACAATCTAAAACAAAACCCAATCAAAATAAAAAATAAAATAAAATTAACTTATGTTTCTGTAGTTATGACAGTTGAAGTAGCTTCTACTCGGATTATCTTTTGACCACATTGTCTTGAGCACGCTTACAAGTCCATATTTGCATCGAAGAATAATAACTCTATGTCTTTCCATCCATTCAATTTGTGTAAAATCCCCAATTTCAAAAATTAGAGTTTTATGATTAAGCAAATACACAAATTGAAGAAAAGAAGAAAAGAGGAAGAGTTCAAAAGAAGAACTAACTTTATAGAGTAAAAAAAGAAGAAGAAATTATATGAAAGAGAGGATCTTCAAAGGTGAGATTTCTTTTGTCTAATCATAAATTTGAAGAAGGAGATGATTTATTGTTGATTCAGTCAACATAAATCCTAGGGCACATTTATTTTTTCCCAATCCACATGTTTTATTCTAATTGGCGAGTCTAATTTTTTTTCTTCTATTTTTTAGTTTTTTTCTCAAAATTTATTAATTAGAAATGTTGACATGTCATGTTGAGTTGGCACTTTCATTCGATGTGTCATCTTACGTGGCATTACTTGTCAGCAAAAATTTGCCATGTGGCATGCCACGTCATTTTTTCAGCCTTTAAAGGTGCTAGTGACTAATCGGTGAAATAAATTTCAAACTCTTGTGATCAAATTGTCAAAAAATAATGATTGGTGACCACAATAGAAACTGAAATAAAATTTTGTGACCAATTAATATATTTACCCAATTAGATAATGATTGTACTTTTGTCGAAAGTTGATAGACATTTGATGCTTTTGCAAAATAAAATAGTAGAAATATGATAGTTAATTTACAAATCTATTTTAAGTGAAGAATGATTTTTGTTGAGTTATAATTTTAACTATATTTTCATGTGATTTTCTCCAAATTTAATACATTTTTGCTTGATTTTAGAAATTTTATTTCTAAAAAATTAGGCAATATTCATATCATCAAATATGAATTAATGATTGTTATTAGTTCATGATTTAGGTGGAAAGAAATGCCAACAAGGAGAACAAAACAAGATTTACAATGTCTAAATTTGATTACATATTTAAAGAGTTAAAATCTCAAAGTTGGAAAAGTGCACAGGGGGTCATATGCTTATTCTGCAACTCTAATGGATTAAGAATATATTTTATGCTCAAAACAAGTGCATTTTGAAAAAAAAAAAACAGGATTTCATTTATTAAGAGCATTTTGGAACATCAAAATATCATCTTAAAAGATATAAAAACCCTAAAAGAGCACATCCTTAGCATATTTTTCCTATTTCTGCAATATCTTAGCCACCATTTTTTTTTGGAAGCGGTAATCAAGATATTTTCCAACTATTTATTTTTATTATTTTTGTTATGTTTTTCATTTTGATTTGCTTTGATTTTTATAGATATTTTATTTTTCTTATCATGAACACCTAGATTTTAAGTTTAGGGTTTAGATGGATATTAATTAATATATTTTGATTTAATATATGTCATTTTATTTATTTATTTAATTGGAATTTTTGTTATCCCTTTTGATATATAGGTTTGTGAATACTTGATCACCATTTGCAAAATTTAAGGCATTCTGAGATGGAGCAAAAGTGGAATTGTAATATTAGTTCATAGAAGAGATAAACTTAGGATTTTATTACATAGAAATGTGGATAAATCTAAGTGGTATTGATTAAATCTATCGGGTGCTTAATGAGTCCATTTTAATTATTGCAACTGTGAAAATAGGTGTAACGTTAAACTAGATATTGGTAAATTAGCTTTGAAAGAGTAATTTGTTTAATTTAGTGAGATAAGTCCAAAAATTACCCAATTGAATAGATAAATGAATTTGGAATATATATTCTATTATATTATTAATTAATTGAAGTTTAAATTCTAGGTTGATTTAATATTAATTTTAGTTTTAATTCTTAATTTTAGCTCTTTTAAGTGATTTTTGGCACTTTAATTGTCTTCACTTGAGTTTGTGATTTGATAAAATATTAGAAATTTTATGGTAATTTAATAATAAAAAATAGACTCCTCGTGGGAACGATAACTCCTACTCATTTTAAAACTTGTACTACAACCAACATATGCACTTGCGATAAGGAAATAACACCTAACAATTTTAGGTATGAAGTGAGAGGGAACAGACTGGCCAAAAAAAATGTTGGTAGTTAAAAATGAGAGAGAATACTTGAGGTCTAACTTATGTGGCAAGAGCGATACTTTTGGGAGTGAGATATCTCAAGTTTGACTCCACTCCTCCAAACTATGATGATTTTACCTTTTATGATGCATGTTAAGGAGATGGTTACTCCCTCTTATTTAGTTTGTGGCCCATTGGGCCATATATTATACAAAAGAGAGAGAAAGGTTAAGAGTGCCAAGTCATGTTGTTGTCACTTTTCTCTTTTTTCTTACTCACTTTTTCCTTTATGCATATAGATAATAGAGTGTTGAAGGGTTCTTACCTTTTTCTTCATATTTCGAAAGGGGATGGAACCGTACATCACATGAGTACTATATCTTTGTATGGCTAGTCAATTTTACTCTTGATCATTATGTTTCTTTGGTTCTTTTTGTAGTATAGGTGTTGTAATTTCTTTCAAAATGGATATACATAAATAGAGGAATTTTTCTTTTCAATTTTTTTACCAAATGAACTTCAAAATTTTTTATCATAATGGGATGCACTTGTATCCTTTGCATCCAGAAATGGTTTTGGGGGTTTGCGATAGATGCGATTGCATAAGACCCCTAAAAATTAGGATCCTAAATTCTAAATATATATATATATATATATATAAAGGTTGGACTTCTAAAATCAATTAATGTACCCAAACATCCCAACTAAGTTGGCATCATCTCCTGAAAATCCACTTTTATTAAAATCAAATGAAAAGAAACAATCAAGTATACAACCTCAATAAAGGAG
Organism: Codiaeum variegatum; assembly: GCA_948294925.1. Taxonomy (NCBI): domain Eukaryota; kingdom Viridiplantae; phylum Streptophyta; class Magnoliopsida; order Malpighiales; family Euphorbiaceae; genus Codiaeum; species Codiaeum variegatum. The sequence goes on from CAOJBK011937553.1 coordinate 7,713, forward strand.
GCTAAAGAATTAAACAAAGCTGAAAAGCACAACAAGAACTTAAAATCTAACAAAACAAAAGCATTCTCATTTGCAAAAATCATCATAGAAAGTTTGGCTACAAAATGATGGAATAAAAGTCCACCAAGCCTCTTCTTGACTTTGCCTGCCATGGGTAGCTAAAGCATCAGCCACTTAGTTCCCTTCTCTGTAGGTATGCAAAAAAACCACATGCATTGAAGCCATGTGAGAGAGACATCTAGACCATTTAGCCTTTAGGTGCTAAGGAACTAAGAGTGACTTGCACTAGAACAATGAAATAACATGGGTAGAGTCGCTCTCAAGCCAAAGATTATGACATCTATGATCAAAAGCAATATCGATTACATACATTACTACCTGTAGTTCAGCCATATAGGCTACATCCTTACTAGTACTAAAGGAAAAATATCCAAGAGAGACACCCCTCATGTTATGGAATATTTTCCTCATGCTTGAAAGATGATATAAAAAGGAACCATATGTATTTACCTTAATCCAACCTTGAGGCAAATGTTGCCATACCATTGAAACAATTGTAGGTTCATATCAAAACAAGAGTTATTCATAGTTCCAATTTTAAAGAATAAGTTTCTCTCATAATTTGCCAAAGCCTCCTCAAAGTTAAATGAATATCGGGTTGTACATCCTAAAAAATGATAGTTTAATCAAGTGTCTAAAAATGGTGAATTAGATGACTCCAAAATTTTCTTTCTTTTTTCTTTTCAATTTCTAATCTCTCTTTTATGTGATGAGATGAATGAAAACAATGTAAGCTCACTCAATATTAAATTATCACTTCGAGTGTAAATTTGGGATGTTAGATTTAATAGCGTCTAAGATGCAACTGAAGCTAACTACATTGCTATCTAATTGTGATTAGAAGCACCTTGTAGATATCATCAACGGTCTGCCAGTTATGCTGTTAGAAGCCAACACAACTAAATATTTTAACTTTATGCTTTTCTGATTCAAATATAATACTTGATGCACATAAGCAGTTTGTATATTTTCAGATGAGGGATAACATAATGAGAAATAAAAATAAAAGCACTTAGAGGCATAACAATTTTATCCTGTTTTGGTACTAAGACCTATATACAGTCTTTAAGGATCACACCATAAGATTTTTACTAACACACCTCTATTTAAGTGGGCTAGAGAAAATGTTTTTACAACACTTAGATGCTAACCCAGATAAGGATACATTCCTCACCTAAATCCCTCAAACCTTCATTAGGCATCTGAATAACCTCTCACCTATAACAGGGATAGATGACTCTCATAGACTATTATCAGGGGTAGCTGTGACTCCCCTAAATTCAACCGTTTAGGCTTAATAGTCACTATGAGAGATTACTGAGACAAATTTGAAGATTTACAAGATAAAATAGAAAAATACAAATTTCTACATGGATTAATTTAAATGCTCATAAAATTTGCATGTAAAATGCATTTTTGTTTGATCTCAAATTCAAGATGATGTACGAAAATGGTTAAAATAATTTGCGATGAGTTAAGGCATGAAAAATTCTTTTCCAATGATGATTGAGAAGTAAATGCTTCAAGAGACAAAAAGAATTTAGAAATTAAGAGCTTCTCTTGAATTTTTTATTTCAAAAGCTTCTACTCAAATCATCAATGCATGAACCAACCTTCGTTAATGAAAAATGGAGAGTATTTATGGAAGTTGAAGATGAAGGTAATTTTTGAGGGGAAATTTTGAAAATTAGAATAAAGAAAGATTGAAAAATCCTTCATTTCATAATAACTCTTTTCTGTTGGGTTTTGTGTCTGTCTGCTTCTGATTTCACATCAGACAGACAAGTGATTGAAAGGCAGACTTGTCAGATGAACAGTGGAAAAAAATAATCCTTAAATGCCTCTGACAAGTGACCATTAGATCTATTACTAAGAAGAATATTGTGAAAAGTTATTTTGTGTTATTAGATGTAGTGTGAGAGATGCTTTTTGCCTCTAAAAGTTGAATTTTAGAAATGCATGGAAAATATGTAATAGATGATATGCACATTTTTAAGTGTGATCCATATAACAACTTATCTAAGTAAATGCACTCGCATGTGGATACTTTTAGATGGCACTGCTTCTAATTGAAACATGCAAACATAACTAAATACATAATATATCTAATGTGAAGTAGTTTTATTATCTTTAAAATAAGATTGCTAAACTAGTGGGCTAACAAGTTTCCCTTTTTTTACGATGACAAAACTTATGCAATGATATTCATAACAAGATAGATACAAAATTGTATAAGAATATATGCAGTAAGCTCCCCTGAATCTACTCAACATATGCTCTAAAGAAAATATGCAATCATGAAAAATAGAGCATAGGCAACTTAATTCTTTCATAGAATATCTAAAAATTTTCAAGTTTAGCATAACACGGTTCCCCCTGAGACCATGCACCCTTTGCCTAAAAGTTTAAATCCTAAATCTGCCAGTAATAAAGCTACAAATAATAGAAATAAGGAAATCTTAAACAGCTACAACTCACAATCACAAACATAGGTTCTTCTCTCTCTTTTTGTTGGCAGCAAAAATGGGAAAAAGAACAATATTTCACAGATAAGAAAATACAAACCCAAAAGAAAATTTTCAGAATTCAAGAGCAGAAAAGAAAAGCAAACATAAAAACCATAGTTAGAAGCAAAGGCTTCTACTCATCCTTTTATCCTCAAGCTTGACTGACTAAATTTCTTTTTCTTTGAAGCCTTCTGAGTAGTGGTGGTGGCTAAGGTACTTTGTGTAGTACAAATTAGAGATTTGCCTCTTGTCTTCACTTCTGCACCTACGTCTGATAAGTGCTTCCAGACGTTCTCAAGATTGGTCTTGGTGGCCACTAACACACTAACAACTCACTCCTTAGGACTTGTTATCTTATTAAGTAACTCCTCCTAAACTTGTTGGACTTTACCATATAGTCTCTCATCAAGGTTCTCCAAATCCTTACCAAATTAAGTTTGAATTTTCTAGATCTCTTCAAGCACTTTCTGCTTGGAAGCATTCAATTATGACATAAGTTTAGCGAAGTTGGCATGTGGGTTTCCTTATAAATTTTTTCTCTTCATGTGGTCTGCTTTTAGACAACTATCATAATACCTTCTTATCTCTGAAGAAGACACATCATCATCATCCTTTTTGGATAAATAAACAGATGGGATTTTTTCTTTAACAGGACCACCCAAATTTAGAATGTCTATGAGGTCAGCATATACATCCTCACTGAGGTCAATAAGAGGGTTAGCAGTGGAGTCTCCTAACTTTCTAGACTCAGATGCCTCTGCTAGGGTAGGAACCCTAACTCTTATGTCCTCTTTCTCATCAACTTCCTTCAAGGGTTCTATTGGAATTTTTCTATCATCATTTATCCCAGACTCACTAGACTCATGCTTAACAATTTGTTTCCCCTTCTTAGTAGTGTGTTTTTCTTTCACAGTTTAGACCTCACTAGTTTCAACTACAACTTTATCTTGAGTTTCCTTAGAAGATCCTTCCATATACTTGATGTTCCTCAAGGTTTTATCACTTAGGTAGTTTGATTTCCTAAGGGATGATGGGTTCTGAAGATCTAGTCCATACACTACAAGAAAAATTGAAATTACTGACGCAATTTACTGACGCATTTTTTTGCGTCAGTAATTACTGACGCAAAAAATAACATTAGTGACGAACTACTGACGCAAAAAAAAAACAAAATTTAAAATTTTTACTGACGCATTTA